>SJYQ01096205.1:267980-289382 GCA_006410935.1 Redunca redunca
TATCCTTAGGCACCTGGGAATATATTAATCAATGTATTTGGAATATAGAAAATGAAATATAGTAGTTCTAAGGTTAGCAATACTAGACTTTTTGAGTTAATGAATTTTCTCTTTTGTCATAGATCACTGTACTTTATTATGAATCACTGTGTCTTTGCTATGTAAAAATGTAACTTTATCACTATCCGAAGACTAAATAGATCTTAAGGGGAACATTGGTGAAGGGATTTTCACTTGTTGGGTTGATGTTTGCTGCTAAATCTCCATGTTCCCTGCCCTTATAATGAATATAACTAGCATATAGGAGAAATAAGTATTAACCTTTAAGCATATAGGAGAAATAAGTATTAACCTTTAAGATTAATCATGTTAACCTTGGGTTAAATAAATTCTTTCTTGATTGTAACTCACTACACCCTCACCCTATAGGAATGTAACTTTATTTGGAGGGTGGTGCCTGGTTTAAGAAAAAACACCCTTGGAAGAAATAAGTTTTTTTGGTTGTCAGGAAGAAAGGATCATAAAATGCAGCAGGTCTCATGGCCAGAAGATGATGTAAAATCCCTAAGACCCTTTTTTATACATTTATGTGAAGCACCTGATTTTGATAAAGGTCAGGACTGCTGACCCCCACGTGACTCTGTATTCATCCCTATGTGTAACAAAAGATATATAAGCAAACCCAAATATAAAGAAATGGGATCAGTTTCCGGAAAGACTGATTCCCCCATGTCGTTTCTTTCTTGCTTCTGGCTGAATTCCCATCTGGAACATGGATGCTATTCCATGTAAACCAAGTTATTCAGCCTCTTTTTCTCCACTAATTTTCCTACTACACTATCCATTTCTAATCTTTCTATATATCTGTGATTAAATGTGTATTTTTCCAAAGATGCTGACGCTGTCCCCACCTTCGAATTCCCTGGATCCACCAGGGCTGGACCCCGGCACCGGAGTTTGCTCAGTCATGTCTATTGAGTCAGTGATGCCAACCAACCATCTTATCCTCTGTTGCCCTCTTCTCCTCCTGCCCTCAATCTTTCCCAGAATCAGGGTCTTTTCCAATGAGTTGTCTCTTTGTATCAGGTGATCAAAGTATTGTAGCTTCAGCTTCAGCATCAGTCCTTCCAATGAATATTCAGGGTTGATTTCCTTTGGATTGACTGGCTTGATCTCCTTGTTGTCCAAGGGAATCTCAAGAGTCTTCTCAACACCTCAGTTTGAAAGCATCAATTCTTCAACACTCAGCCTTCTTTATGGAACTCTCTATTCAGTTCCTGGAGGTTGATGAGGAAAAACTGGGGTACAGAGAGCATGACACGCCCTGCCTTCCTCACCCCAGTGCCCCTCCCCACCCTGGCAGTGCCCACTGGGAGGCCTGCAGGCTCCAGGGCTCCCCTGCAATTGGAGCTCAAGGAGCTTTGTGAGTCCAGGGAGGTTCTCAGGTTTGCTCTGTGTTTCTCTTTCCAGCCTCAGCTTGTCCCAGGGTTTATTATCAGCAAAGGTGACATGGCCCCTGATGGCAGGAAGCTGGCTGGGGCTCAGGGTGCTGGCCCTTCAGCCCTGGGGGCCTCTCAGCAAATAGTCCCTTGGAAACAGGGCAGCTGTCCCTGAGGAGGGGGCGTGCTGAGAGGGGCCTCACTCCCCCCACACTGGACCCTGGAGGAGCCCCTGGGTGAGCAGGACTGCAGCCCTGGCTGGCGGGACTGCCTTGGGCAGGTGACCTGGGCAATTCCATGGTCTCCAGGGTCCCTGCCACTCTGGCCACGTGTCCCTGTCACAGCCCTGAAACCCCTTCAGGCCCCTGTTCTCCTGTCTCAGTTCCAGTCCAGGCCTCTCCTCCATGGGAAGGTTGGCTCCATGCCTGCATCCCTTCTGGGTCAGAAGACCCCTACTGAGCTGCCTCAGGGCCCTTGGGATCCTGGGATCCCCCCAGTCATCTCCACTCTGGACCCCTCACCCCAGTCCCGGGAGCATTCTCAGGGCTGGCCCTTCCCAGGGGTCCTGCAGGGCCCTCCTCTCTCAGCTCCTGCCCTTAAAAGGATTAGATTCACATGTGGATGGCTGCTTTAGAGCTTTAAAAGCTGGCATTTTAACATTTTGTTCCTTGGTTCCTCCATGATGCTCCACCTTGGAATCATGCTAGGTTGGGGTCCCCTGACCCAATGCAAAAGAGTCACATGTGAAGGCAAACTGGGGAGGGGAATCACAATAGTCCCTGCTTCCCATTTCATCCTGTCCCCATGGCCTTGCTCTCACCCCATGGCTCCTCCCTGTTCACTTCTGAAGCTGCCCTCCTCTGGGTGGGGCTGTGTCCCCTCAGATGGCAGCTTCTTCTAGAGATGGCTGCAGGGAGGAGAGGCCAGGACTCACGTATTTTCAGGTTGCTGTGGAAGGAGGCTCTGGCCCTGAAGGTGTGTTCTAGGCTTTGGTCCTAGGCTCCACCTAAGGGGATTTCTGCCATGTGCACTGTAGAGCACAGAGTTCATGCCCACAGCTTTGGTATATTTATCTGGAGTTCCAACTTCATGGTCATGCCACCTTAGGGAAGGACTTAATTCCCCTACCTTAGTTTTCTCATCTGTAAAATGGGGTTAGTCAAAAGGATACTCCATAGTCCCTTTTCTGAAACCCTTGGGGTCAGATATTCTCTAGAATTCAGAATTTTTAGCTCCATACAGGTGACATAGTACATCTACTCTACATGACATCACACCCCACTGGGGTCTGAAAGCACCTTGTAATCATACACATTAGTGTTTCGGCAACTGAACTTTTGAACAGTCACATTAAGTAAAATAAAAAAAGATCATAATTTGTCTCATGTCTCTTTGGGTCGAATTTTGTTACCAAACAATTTTTTAAATATTCGTTTTCAATTTTGAGAGACTTGAAGGGTTGGGATTAAAGATAAGGACCATCCGTCTCCGCGTCTCCATAGATAATGGTCGGCTTAGAGAGATTCACAGTGTTCATGGTTTGAGGCTAGACCACAACCAGCTGTGAGTTTGGGATAAGACAAGTCTTCTGACAAGGCCAAGGGCGATGGGTGGGGAGAACCACTCTGGAGCAGCTGTGCTCCAAGTATCTGGGCTCTTGGTTCCAACTCCACAGATCCTGAGCCTCAGCTGACCCTGAACCCTGAACTTTTTCTACTTGTCTGACTCAATCCACCTCCTGAGCTCCTTCACGAAAACCACAGCCATCCTGATCTCAGTGATCCACAGGACCACGTGATCATCCTCAGGCCTGGGCTCTGTGACCATCATGGGCTACTTCTTCCGCCTGCTGCAGCTGCTCTCCACCTGTGTGGCCTTATCCCTGGTGGCCAGTGAGAGCGCTTGGAGTGCAGACATAAGCAACTGGTCCATGTTCATCTGGTGCTTCTGCTTCGCCGTGACCCTCCTCAGTCTGTTAGTTGAGTTATGTGAACTCCAGAAGACATTTTCTTGGTCCTGGGACAACTTTCTCATCACCTACACCTGCTTCTCTGCCCTCGTCTGCCTCTCAGCCTCCATCATGTACCCCATCATCTATCTTCAGATGTTGACCTATGGCACCCAGCGGAACCATGCTATCGCTGCCACTGCGTTCTCCTATATTGCTTCAGTGGCTTACGCCATGGAAGCAGTCTGGACCTGTGTCAACAGTCGTGAGTCCTCCTGCTCCTTTATCGGCCTGCTCAAAAGGCTAGAGACCACTGTGGCCTGTGGCATCCTCGCCTTCATCAGCAACACCTTCCTGTACATGCACCAGCAGGCCCTGGTGTGGTGTGTGGCCGTGTACTCCATCTGCTTCCTCCTGGGGGTCATATCCTTATTGTGGCACCGGTGTGACTGTGATGAGAGTCTGCCCTCCTCCCGTTTTGTGTTGGGGCAGACCGTGCTCTCCGTCCTCCTCTACACCACTGCTGCTGTCCTCTGGCCTCTCTATCAGTTCAACGAGCAGTTTGGTGGGAATCCCCAGCGGTCCAGAGATGGAAGCTGTGGTGCTGGGTTTAGCGTGTGCATCTGGGACCAACAACTGGCTGTGGCCATCCTGACAGCCATCAACCTGCTGATTTACGTGGTTGACCTGGTGATCTCGGCCTCCCGGATCTGACGCTCTGCCTGGAGGCTCCTGATTGCCTCTTCTCACCGGAAGTTTCTTTACCAAGCTCTGACATTCTCTGATGTCTTCTCCCTGGCTCCCTCTCTCCCTCCTCACGTCCTGCCCCACTCATCTCACTCTCCTTTCTGTTTCCTTCCGTCCTTCTGCTCTGTCTCCTTCCTGTTTTGTGAGGTTGCCTATACCCTGTTTTGTCTCTTTCTCATTTTTTTCTACATTTTCTACTCTTTGTCCCTTTTTGGGTCATCCTTGGTTTTCTCATCTCCTGTATCCTGACCACTTCCCCCCATCTTCCTTCTTCTGACCCATCAGGACCTGAGACTCCTTCCTCCTCTGCCCCCTGCCCCCTCCCACCTCCTGAGGTGCTGACTCCGCAGCACGCGGCCCTCTGTGCAGCTGCTCACGCCCTGGGCCTCCGGAGGTCCTCAGCCAGTGTGTGTCTGTCCCCCTGGCTGTGCCTTAGTTGGTGTGTGTATGTGCGTTTGGTAGGGAGGAGGAGGGAGGTTATGACTAGGGATTGGGCCACCTTTCCTCCTGTGTAAGGTGGTATACAGTGTCCCTCCCCTTTAAGGTAAAAGAAAAACTCAAGAGGTCAATAATTTCCGGTGAGTTGTAAGCTTAAAGCAGAGATCTTGGATCCAGAGGCCCTACCTGATGCTCTGTCCTACCTGAGATTGGCTCCAGAATATTGTGGACTCATTAAATACCTGCTGTCTAGAGCTCATTTTAAAGCTAGCGAAGGGTAGATGGCTTCCAGTCCAACTACTTTCTGGGGAATCAAAAACTGAACTGGCAAAGAGCTGCAGTTTCTTGAAGACAACATGCCAAAGTATTTCAGAGGTGCAGCGATGTGACCCACCGTCCTCATTGCTAAAAACAACAGGTCCTGCCTCTGCAGGGAGAACATGGACACTGCCAGCCTTGAAGTTGATGTTAGACTGGGTACAGTTTCTGTTCTTTTTTTTATCACAAAGGTAAAAATTGCTGTGTGGCCTTATTCTTAAGGGGGAAGTGCCTTTCAACCCTTTTTGGATTGGCAGGTGGGTTGGTTGAGTGGGTATCATTGCTTCAGTAGTCAAAATATTAATGATTGCTTTCCTTGACTGTGTGTTGCACATACAAGTTTCTGTGTGCTGGTTGCTTTCTACTGCTGTTTCTGCTTCTCTAGGATTCACATATAATGTGATCTATATGCGTGCCCGCTCAGTCACTTCAGTCGTGTCTGAGTTTTGGCTACCCCATGGACTGTAGCCTGCCAGGCTCCTCTGCCCTTGGGATTCTCCAGGCTAGAATACTGGAGCAGGTTGCCATGACCTCCTCCAGGAGAACTTCCCAACCCAGGGATTAAACCTGCATCTGTTATGTCTCCTGCATTGGCACGTGGGTTCCTTACCATTAGGGCCACCTAAATGTGTAAAAAATTTAAAAATTCCCTGGAGCTTCTGGTTCCCATCAGTCCCTGCTCTGAATTATAGAGAGAAGCCTTCTCCTGCATCAGCAATGTACTTTTTAAAACCTCAGTAGAAAGATAGAAAAATCTCCATAAAATTAACATAATCTAATTGACTCAAATTTGTCTAGAGTTCAGAAGCAACTATGTAGATTTCCATTCTCACCCAAACAATCCTCTCTGCAAGCCTGTCTCACTGTCTCCTAATTTCTACATTGGCCAGAGCCTAGGAGCTTGGCCCAGCCATGGAAAAGTACCCCATTGCCCCATACCCTGTCCCCTAGCTTTTAAAGGGCCCCTGTCAGAACCTGGATGCCTTTCCATAAAGCTGTGCGCCTGTGTGCCTGCTCTGTGTGTGTTCCAGGCCACGGGTGCACTGACACCAGCAGCCCTTTACAGTAACTGGTGGCCTAAGTCTCCTGTCTTCAGACACAGAGCGCAGCATCCTGGCGTCACCAGGGCCAGAGGGGCCGGGCAAGCAGAGCTGTGGGAGAGGGGAGGGAAGGACCCCCGCTGCTGCCCCTCACTCCTGTACTGGGAGGAAGCCTGAGCTCTTCATGCAGTGGAAGGTGGGGTGGTGGGGGAGGGCTCCCAGGAGGTGCTTTCCATGATCAGAAAATCACAAAAAGTGATGAAATGAAACTCAAATTTGAAGGCAAGACAAGAAAAATTTCAGCATAAAAAAATTTCCTCTGCCCTTTGGCCCTCCTCCTCCTCTAGTGTCCATTGTACATCTGCACGGTGTTAAACAGCCCTCCTCAGAGGAGGGTTTGGCCAAAAAGATCAATTTTTCTTCTAGTGCCAGCCGTGTAATACTTAGAAGATAACACTGCTTATCTACTCATGATTTGATTAATGTCACTACTTATTACTAATTTATTCTGCTTATTTTATACGATTGTTATTTCTTGCATTAATGAATGTGTGATTTAGACTGTGGTTAAAAAAAAATAGTAATGATGATGACCAAATACTTGAAATGACTGGCCTGATATATAGTCTATAAGATCTATATGATTATAATAGTGTGACTCTGGCTATGGGAAGAAGCAAAGGAAGGAACCCTTTCCTGGAGCTGACAGACTAGTAAGACAGGTGGCCCAGATGATTAAGGCTACTGTTACCAGGACTAGGTGAGTAATTGCACACCGAGTGGTCAGTCAGCAAAATCCTTTCCTGACTTGGGAATGAGCATTTCTAGACTCCTGGAGCAACTGGTCAAAAATGCTTTCCAAACCTTGCTGGAAATTAAGAGGGAATTGGAAGGGATTGTGTAATAAAGAATGTTGCCCACCACCCAGTTCTATAAGCATCAAGTCATCAGTCACTGATCTACAATCCACCCTGAAAAGAATTCAGGGTGAAGATAACCATGCGGCCCTTTGTGCTCTGGGAAATCTGGCAGAACCAGCCCTCAGATACTTAGGTATTTTTAGGAGAATTTTTTATAAACATGGTACCTTACATCTTCCTATACTTAGAAAAGCACCGAAACTATTAACCATGGTATCCGGTCCTTTTGAAAAGCAGTAACTTTGTCAAGATGTGAGCTTGGTTGCGTGTATCCCTTCACCAAAGTCACATACACACTGCCCTCAACCCCTAACTGCTTTGGAACACTTTTCACAGCTTTCTGAAATTGTCTCCCTGGTTATAATTCTTATGTTGGCTTGAATAAAAATTTCCATTTCTTTCTTAACTGACTATTAATCAATTTTTTTCATCGATATAAGCAAGTATGCATTTATCTCCATAAGTTCGGTGTAGGGAATCTCATAGACTTATATTTTCCTGAATCAAATTGAACACAACTCTGGGACCTCACTTCCCAGGAGGCTGGACATGCCTCTGTGTTTTAGTGAAAGACCTGTACAGGGTGGGCTCCCGTGAGGGGCTCACTGGCCAAGCCTGTGGTTCCTGACGGTGGCTGCTGCTTACCTCCTATTGGAGGGTTAAGGGTTATTTGTCACAATTCTAAGGCTGGTCCAGTCCCCTCACTGTGGAGCTCAAAAGAGAGTAGAAAGGTCCTCTGCTTAGTCGAAACTGCTCGTCATAGAAGTGGTGCAGCTGGACCCCTGGGAAGGGCAGGACTTGTCCAGAGCAACCCTGTGTGTGGCAGAGTCAGAGTCAGGACCCAGGTGTCCTGTCCCCAGGCCGGCTGTCTGTCCACGGCCCCACGCTCCTTTGGACAAGTATGGGAGGAGCATCCTCAAGGCTGGAATTCTGCCCCATCCACCCTCGTTCTGCACAAACCTGCCCTGTCCCCCTGAGGAGGGCACTCACTGTTGATGAGTCAGTTTCCTTATCTACTAGATGGGGGAGGGGTGCCAGAGACCCTTGTCCCTCCCAGCCCTCCTCTTCCTGTTGCCCCTGGACTTGCCAGTCTTGGAGACTCAGACGGGAGATGGAAGCTGGCTCCCTCCCCTCTGTCCACCCTCTCTGCTTGTTCCCTCTTGGCTGCTGGGTCCTGTTTATCGGTCTCATCCCTCCTAATTACAAAGACCCTCCTACCCCATGACCTCTGCTTGATGGGGACCATGTTTTTCTCTCATAACCCGAGTTTCCACAGTCACTTCCCAGGGGTCCAACTCTCCAGTGATTCTTGTCAAAAACACAAACTGCTTCCAGGTGCCCATACAGTTTGAGGTGTCCCAGACTCCCTTGTTCCTGCATTTTTGACTTTCCACTTCTTTTGAGTCCAGTTCAGCAACCATTTGTAGGAAGCCATTACTTTCTGGGCTTCCCTAATGGTTCAGTGCTAAAGCATCCGCCTGCCAATGCAAAAGACACGGTGGTTCGATCCCTGATCCCGGAAGATCACACACGCCTTGAAGCAACTAAGCCTGTGCACCAGAACTACTGAGCCTGTGCTCTAGAGCCCAGGAATCAAAACCACTGAAGTCTGAGTTCCCTGCAGCTGGTGCTCTGAAACAGAAGAAGTCACCACAAGGGAGAAGCCCAGGCACGGCAACTAGAGAAAAGCTTCCCAGCCACGAAGACGCAGCACAGCCATAAATCAAAAAATAAAACTATTTTTTAAAAAAATCACCTGACTTACTTCTTCAAGGCCAGCTTCCTACTCTAAGCCCCATGAGTCCACTGATGTCCTGGGATGGGGTCTAAGAGGTCTACTAAAGCCTTGTAAATGAATGCAAGATTTCCAACGTATGTACATTTGTATTTCTGGGATAGTCATATTCTCAAAGGGATTTACGTGCAGAAAAGGTAAGAGTTCCCAAGGGGCTTTGATAACTTCCCAAAAAGTAGGATCTCCTAAAATTGCTGAACCAAACAAAGTAAATGAGGGAGTATGGATTTGAGAATCTCTCTGGGTTGTCTGTCTGGAGCACTGACCTCCCTTGGCCTCAGGAGGAGCATGTTCAGAAACATTTGGTAGCTTTTCTGAGCATTTAATGTCCCCAGATCATCTCCTTCCCAAACTACAGCATCAGAGCATCCCTGGGTGGAGGGATCACTTTAGAACTTTCAGTTCAGTTCTCTACCTTGTACCCCAACCCTAGGCTCATCCGTCATTTCCCAGAGAGAGCTCTGTACAGTGCTCCTCAGAGTGTGGTTTGTGGATCGGTGCTGGTGTTCCTTGTCCACAATGAGATGAAGTTCACAGAGTGAGAGGGAGCATTTAGAAACTTTTAGAGGAACTTGACCTTGTACAAAGATCCAGGAGTGTGATCAGAGTCAGCAAATTGGAGTTTAAGTTTACTGCAGCTGTGGCAGGACAGTCATGACGCAGATGAAGGAGGCTGGGCCAGTGAATCAATGCTCTGCTTCCTTAATCAAGAATGTCTTGCCAAAAACAAAAATAAAGTTAGTAAAACTAAACAGTGGACTTAGTGAAGATGGAAAAAATGTGAATTACACAAAAACTAATATGTTAAATTATTGTCTTTTATTTTGTGATAATATGGGAGCTAATTGTCAACAACTATTGTTTCATACAGGGCTTCCCTGATAGCTCAGTTGGTAAAGAATTCACCCGCAATGGAGGAGACCTGGGTTCGATCCCTGGGTTGGGAAATCCCCTGCAAGAGGGACAGGCTACCCACTCCAGTGTTCTGGCCTAGAGAATTCCATGGACTATATAGTCCGTGGGGTCACAAAGAGTCAGACATGAGAGTGACTTTCACTTTCACACTTTCATTGTTTTATACAAAGTAAAAGTGTAACTGAGGGGAAGTGAAGTGAAGTGAATTCGCTCAGTCATGTCAAACTCTTTGAGACCCCATGGACTGTAGCCTACTGGGACCTTTTGTCCATGGGATTTTCCAGGCCAGAATACTGGAGTGGGTTGCCATTTCCTTCTCCAGGGATCGAACCCAGGTCTCCCGCATTGTAGGCAGATGCTTTACCATCTGAGCCACAAGACCTCTGACTGAGGGGAAGCTCCTATAGAAGCAGTCAAACTATGGAACAAGCTCCTGCAGTTTCTGCAAGATAATTTGATTCCAACTTTTTAAACATGCCAACTGGACAATTAGTTTACCTTATCTATCCTATAACTTCAGGACTTTAATGATTTATAACTTGCATTCTAATAAAAAAAGTTACTATGCTTTTTATTAGATTTTTTTCATGTATCATTTTTATTAAATTCACCATTCAATGAACATATGTCAGATTAATCCTTCTGAAACTTATTTATTTATTTTAAACAGTTACAAGATGTCAGTTTGTTTATTTATTGTGTTTTTGTTTGGGCCCTCCACACAGTATGTGAAGTGAAAGTGAAAGTCGCTTAGTCATGTCCGACTCTTTGTGACACCAGGGACTACACAGTTCCTGGAATTCTCCAGGTCAGAATACTGGAGTGGGAAGCCTTTCCCTTCTCCAGTTGGAAGCCTTTCTCTTCCCAGGGGATCTTCCCAACCCAGGGATTGAACCCAGGTCTCTGGCATTGCAGGCGGACTCTTACCAGCTGAGCAACTAGTATGTAAGAACTTAATTCCCCAACCAGGGGTGGAACTTGTGCCCCCTGCACTGGAAATGCAGAGTCTTAACCATTGGACCACCAGGGAGTCCTGTGAAACTTTATTTTAAAAATTAAATCATTACCCTTCTCAAAAATCTCGGACAGTTTTTGAAAGAATAATTAAGAACCCCTACAACTTGGCACTGACTTGTGTTTCTTGCCTTATTGTTCACTGGTTTTTTTTTTTTAATGATAATTGTATATGTTTAAGGTATTTAGTGATATCTCATTGGGGTTACAATTTGCATTTCTCTCACTATTAATGAGTCTGAGTACTTTCTCATGTGTTTACCCACCATTCACATGGACTTCCCTGGTAGTTCAAACGGTAAGGAATCTGCCTGCAATGCAGGAGTCCTGGGTTTGATCTCTGGGTTGGAAAGAGCCCCTGGAGGAGAGATGGCTACAGACTGCAGTATTCTTGCCTGGAGAATCCCATGGACAGCAGATAGTGAAATTAGGCACAGTGTTAAGTGGTAGAGCCAGAACTTGAACTCATGACTATTTGATTATAAAGTTCATAGATTCCTGGTTGTTCCATGCACTCTGCCCAGAGAGATGCATTTCTCAGACCAGAGCCTGACATCTAACGTAAGAAAGAGAAGCCACAGAACTTGTCACTCAGTCTGGGGCTCATCCTTCAGGATTTGTGTGTAAAGAACCCCATGAACGAATCCCATGGAGCCTGGTGGGCTACAGTCCATGGAGTTGCATAGAGCTGGACACAATTGAGCAACTAACACCATTCCCATATCTGTCCTTGCAAATTATTTTGGCCTATTTTTTTACAATCAAACTGTGTCATTTGAATTAAATGATCTATTTATTATATTAACTTTCACTTTTCCAATATAGCACAACTATTGATTAGCACAGTTTATACACTTTTCCCTCAAAATTCTCCAAGCCAGGCTTCAGCAATATGTGAACCGTGAGCTTCCAGATGTTTAAGCTGGTTTTAGAAAAGGCAGAAGAACCAGAGATCAAATTGCCAACATCTGCTGGATCATTGAAAAAGCAAGAGAATTCCAGAAAAACATCTATTTCTATTTTATTGACAATGCCAAAGCCTTTGACTGTGTGGATCACACTAAACTGGGGAAAATTCTTAAAGAGATGATAATACCAGACCATCTGACCTGCCTCTTGAGAAACCTATATGCAGGTCAGGAAGCAACAGTTAGAACTGGACATGGAACAACAGATTGGTTCCAAATAGGAAAAGGAGCATGTCAAGGCTGTATATTGTCACCTTGCTTATTTGACTTCTATGCAGAGTACATCATGAGAAACACTGGGCTGGAGGAAGCACAAGCTGGAATCAAGATTTCTGGGAGAAATATCAATAACCTCAGATATGCAGATGACACCACCCTTATGGCAGAAAGTGAAGAACTAAAGAGCTTCTTGATGAAGGTGAAAGAGGAGAGTAAAAAAGCTAGCTTAAAGCTCAACATTCAGAAAACTAAGATCATGGCATCTGGTCCCATCACTTCATGGCTAATAGATGGGGAAACAGTGGAAACAGTGGCTGGCTTTATTTTTCTGGGCTCCAAAATCACTGCAATGGTGACTGCAGCCATGAAATTAAAAGACGCTTACTCCTTGGAAGGAAAGTTATGACCAACCTAGACAGCATATTAGAAAGCAGAGACATTACTTTGCCAACAAAGGTCCATCTAGTCAAGGCTATGCTTTTTCCTATGGTCATGTATGGATGTGAGAGTTGAACTATAAAGAAAGCTGAACACTGAAGAAATGATGCTTTTGACGTGTGGTATTGGAGAAGACTCTTGAGAGTCCCTTGGAGTGCAAGGAGATCCAACCAGTCAATCCTAAAGGAGATCAGTCCTGGGTGTTCATTGGAAGGACTGATGTTGAAGCTGAAACTCCAATACTTTGGCCACCTGAAGCAAAGAGCTGACTCATTGGAAAAGACCCTGATGTTGGAAAAGATTGAGGGCAGGAGGAGAAGGGGATGACAGAGGATGAGATGATTTGATGGCATCACTGACTCAATGGACATGGGTTTGTGTGGACTCCAGGAATTATTGATGAACAGGGAGGCCTGGCGTGCTGCGGTTCACGGGGTTGCAAAGAGTCGGACACTGAACTGAACTGAACTGATACACTTTTCCATAAGAGTACGAGTACTGACTAGGTGAATTTACTCCATCTAAATCATTTACCTCTTATAGGAATTTCATTTTTGTAAAATAGTAGCCATTCTTATAGACATTATGCCTTGAAGCAAGACTTAGAGGGTAAAATACCAAATTAAAAATTTTAAATTAGAGTTCCATGGTACCTAAAGAAATTATTAAAAATATCACATTTAAATCAGTAAGATAACTAAAACATCTTAGGAAGTTTCAGTTCAGTTCAGTTCAGTTGCTCAGTCGTGTCCGACTCTTTGGGCCCCTATGAATCACAGCATGCCAGGCCTCCGTGTCCATCACCCAGGCGATATTTAACTGGGTTGTCTAT
Organism: Redunca redunca; assembly: GCA_006410935.1. Classification (NCBI taxonomy): domain Eukaryota; kingdom Metazoa; phylum Chordata; class Mammalia; order Artiodactyla; family Bovidae; genus Redunca; species Redunca redunca. Next base: position 281,012 of record SJYQ01096205.1, read on the forward strand.
TATTAAGTTGTATAACTTCTTTCTACATTCCAGCTACTAGAGGCAAAAAATGTAATCTTTGTCAGAGCTTTAACAAGTTTCCAGAAAAGCTTGCTGACCTTCTGCCCTAGAGAAGGGAGATCACATGGATCCCAGGACCACTTGTCGTATCCTGTGACCCCAGTGTCCGAGGCTCACAGGAGACTCACTGATCACCACAGAGAAGGGTGATCAATCCAAATGCCCACAGGAGCCAGGAGGGGAGAAAATAAGTAAAAGAGATGGAGAGGACTAGGGTCCCTGGAGAGGACCAGCTGCGCCTGTCAGAGGTGGTGGAAAAGCAAGATGCTGTGTGATGATACGGTCTCAAGTTTATAAAATCGAAAATATCTATAGGTGTGCCCTACACACATGTACATAGGTGAAATGTGCTGAAGGCTGTACATGAGGTTGAGGACACGGATGCTCCCTGGATGGAGGGGTGGACGCTCCTGTGAGCAGGCAGGAAGCCTGGTCACACCAAAAAGGAGAAACTGGGCACATGAGAGATGATCATAATCCTACTTTGTCAATTATACATGAGAAGAAGAATAATATGGAAAACCAAACAAAGATGAGAATCAAAAAGAATATAGAGTAAAGGGCATAGCAGCTGATCTTATGAGCTAGAAGTGCTAAAAGAGCTAGAAATCTGGGTTTTCATGTGAGATGAAAACACGGTGCATCTACCAAACACATGAGGAAGAAATACAGCTGATTCTACACATCTCTTCCTGAAAGCACTGCGAAGGAAAACCAAACACACAGGCAGATCACATCCAGGACGTACAAGTTTGCAGCCCCTGGTCTGGAGCAAACCAGCTTGCATGTGCTTATGTCCAAAGTGGAGCCAGGGACTTCTGGGTTCTCTTTCAGGGGAAGGGGAACAGGTAGGTTGTATGGATCCAGGGTGCCAGGTGCCAGGCCCTCTGAGGAACCCTTCACATAATCTCATTCATTTAATTGATATATAGGGGTTTCCCTGGTGGCTTAGAGGGTAAAGCGTCTGCCTGCAATGCAGGAGACCCGGGTTCCATCCCTCGGTTGGGAAGATCCCCTAGAGAAGGCAATGGCAACCCACTCTAAGTACTCTTGCCTGGAAAATCCCATAGATGGAGGAGCCTGGTAGGGTACAGTCCATGGGGTCAAGGAGTCAGACACGACTTTGTATAGTTTGTTTGTATAGTAGGAATTCAGCCCATTGCACACATGTGAAAACGGAGGCTCTGTAAAGTAGCTTGCCAGTTTCCTCCACACCCCACAGATTCTTTGTCACTCTGAGTGTCCATCTCCCCTTCTCTGTCCTTCTGACACCTCCTCCTTCCTTTCTCTGTCCAGGCCATGACCTTCCTGGCTCACTGTCTTCCAGTCTGCACACTTGGCTGCTGGGCAGGCAGGGTTCAGCTACATCCAGGCTGGGCTCTGAAGGGGGCACCATGCCACACTCACAGATTAGAGTGGAGGAGGGGCTGCTGGGAGACTCAGGCAAGCCTGCTGATTTACAGGTGGGGGAACTGAGGCCAGAGAGGGCACAGGCCTTACCCAGGGCCACACAGCAGGGACCCCCATGCCTCTCCTCCAAGCTCTCCCTCTGTGCCATTAAATGAATCTAAATGCTCCCCATCAGCATCAGACAGAGCATCCTTGTTCATTTCTGATCCCTTCTTTCCAGCTTCGAAGCTGCTAACCAGTCTCCCAGGCCAGGAAAATCCTCACTCAGATAGGAGTACTGCTAGATCTTTCCATACTCCACCTGGATGGCAGCTTTGGAGGTTAGAAACCAAACATTATGCTAATTTATTTTTTTAAATTATGAAAATATGAACACATTTACAGGAGACTTGCAAAATACAGAACAAAGTTACATATGTACATGTAATATAGGTATGTAGGTAATATCCACTACATATTACAATTACTTTTTAAGTAGACAAATTACAATTTTTAGTTAGAGTTTTAATAGCAAACTCCCAAAAATTAATAGAATGAAAATACAGAAAAGTATAGTAGACCTGAAAAACACTATGAGCCATTCAACATAATTAAGATTTATACAATTTTCACACAACAGCAGGATACAAATTCTATTCAAGTTCCCATAGACGATAAACCAGGAGACACTGGAACATATCCAGGGATATAAAACAAGTGCAAAAATTTTGTGCTCTAAATGTGTTCTGTGGTTCCTCCAGGACACTCCTCCTTGGAGTCATGCTGGGTGGGGGTCTCTCTTCCCTGATGCAGAAGGGTCACTTTAAGTTAAGGCAAAACTGGGTGGAGGGGATTCACAACAGTTGCTACTTCCCACATCATTTTGTCCCCATGGCCTTGAACTCACCCCATGGCTCCTCCCTGTTCACCCCTGGAGCTGCCCTCCTTCGGGTGGGGCTGCGTCCCTCAGATGGCAGCTCCTTCTAGTGATGCTGCAGGAGGCCAGGCCGGGACACTGGCTCTTAGTTTGCTGTGGAAGGAGGCCGTGGCCCTGAGGGCATGTCCTGGGTCCTGGAGCCCTGAAGTTTGGTCCTGGGCTCCCACTCACAGGCCTTGCTGACACGTGGGCTGCAGAGTGAAGTGTTCACACACACAGCTTGGTGTTTTTATCTGGGTTCCCACTTCCTAGCCTTTCAACCTTAAGGACGGCACTTAAACGCCCTATTGAGGCAGTGTAAGTGCAGGTTAGAAAAGAATTTCTGGACACAGAGCATTTCAGAAGGGAGTGAGTTTATTAAAAAGGAAGAGCAGGAATAACAAATTGGGCACTGCAAGCACAGCAGGCTGACCTGACAGACCAGGGAGAGTCGACAGTTTTCATGGATTAGTAGCCAATTTTTACAGCCTCAAGACAAAGAAAATTCCTGCTGGAAAGTTGGTGTTAGGTGACTGGTTAGGGTGCTATAGGGTGGGCTTTTTTGCCTCATTTGGGGCCAGAAAGCCTGCTGGTGATGATCTGGGGGTCTTTTGGCCATGGTGACAAAGGGGCTCAGTCAGCTTCTGAGGTGACCTGGGTTCTCGGCTACACTTCTATGGCCTTGGTACAAGGTCTTGAACCTGTGGCCTTGGGGCAGGACTCAACATCTCCCAGCCTTAATTTTCTCATCTGTGAAATGGGTTAGCAGTACAATCCACAGCCTGTTTTCTGAAACTCTTGGGGTCAGATAAGGGCCAGAACTCAGAATTTTTCAGCTTCAGACTGGTGACATGGTGTATCTACTCCATATGACATAACAACACCCCCCTGGGGTCTGAAAGCACCTTGTAAACAAACATATTAGTATACCCTCAACTGAACTTTTGAACATTCACACGAAGTAAAATGTTTGTTCAGGTCAAATTTCGGTACCAAATAATTTTTTTAAATTTTGCTTTCAATTTTGTGAGACTTGAAGGGTTGGGATTGCAGATAACAACCGTCCTACCATGTGTTTCTGTAGATAATGACACACAGTCAGAGCAATCCAAAATGTTCATAGTTTGAGGCCAGATTCAACCCAGCTATGAGTTGAGGGATAAGACAAGTCTCCTGACAAGGCCAAGGGTGATGGGTGGGGAGAACCATTCTGGAGAGGCTGTGCTGTTACCCGAGCGTCTGAATCACTGATTCTAACTCCACAGATCCTGAGCCTCAGCCGTCACAGGGCCCTGAGCCTTTTCCAGGCATCTGACTTACTCCCCCTCCAGAGCCAGATCTTTCTTTGGTGAGTTTTCAGTGGCCACTGCTATAGCAGTGACTGTGATCTGCCTGACCGTCACAGCGCCGTGTCCACCAGGGGGACATCCCCAGGCCTGGATGGCTGGGTCCAAGCGTGCTGCCTCCCCAGCCTGCCACAGCTCTCTCCACCTGCGTGGCCTTCTTGCTGGTGGTCAACACGGGCGTTGAGAACAGGGACAGAGGTAACTGGTCCATGTTCAGCTGGTGCTTCTGTTTCACTGTGACCCTCATCATCTCCATGTAGAGCTATGTAGCCTCCACCCAGCTTTCCTTTCTTCTGGTACAACCTCCCTGTCACCTTCGCCTGCTATGCCGCCCACGTCTGCCTCTCCGCCTCCATCTTCTACTCCATTTCACTCATCCAGTTCCTGCCTGTGGTCCTTACTGGGACCAGGCCATCACCACCACCGCATTCTCCAGCTTTGCGTGTGTGTTATATATGTCATGGATGTGGCCTTCACATAGAACAGCTACAAGTTGGATGATATCACCTGCTGTGTACACACCATGCCAGGCCTGCTGAAGGTGCTGGGGACCTTCGTGGCCTGTGTCATCTTCATCTTCATTAGCAACACCTCCCTGTACCTGCACCAGCTGGCCCTGGACTGGTGTGTGGCCATGTACCCCATCTGCTTCATCCTGGGAGCTGTGGCCCTCCTGCTGAAGCTGGCTGAATGGGAATGCCGGTTGCCCATCCTGTACTCCATTTTCCAGCTTGTTGTACTCACTCTGTTTTACACTCTCCTCTACTTTAGTGCTCTGATCCTCTGGCAGCTCTACTAGTTCAATGAGGCATTTGGGGGCCAGCCCCAGCAGTCCAGGGTTGTGAACTGCAGCGACGAGCTCACCTACACCATTTGCACCTTGGACCAGGAACTGGCTGTGGCCATCCTGACATTCATCAACCTATTGGTTTATGTGGCTGAACTGGTGTACTGGGCCCACCAGGTTTCTGTAGGGTCTCAGGATGTCTCCAGTGTCTCTGTTTGGTCCTAGCCGGTGTCTTTACAGAGCTCTGTCATCTCCTGATGTCGTCTTCATAGCTCCCTCTCTCCCTCCTCACATCCTTCCCCATTCATCACTCTCTTTTCTGTTTCCTTTCCCAATTTCTTCTCTGTCTCCCTCCTGTTTGTGTGGTTGCCAGTATCCTGTTTCGCCTCCTTCTCTTGCTGCTCTCATCTTTTCTACATTTTCTGCTTTTTGCTTTTATTCTGATCATCGTTGGATTTCTCATCTCCTGTGTCTTGATCACCTCTCCCCATCTTCCTTCTTCTGATCTATCAGGACCTGAGACTCCTTCCTCCTCTGCCCACCGCCCCCTCCCACCTCCTAAGGTGCTGACTCCACAGCACACAGCCCTCGGTGCAGCTGCTCACACCCTGGGCCTCTGGAGGGACCTCATTGCCAAAGCATGCCTGTCCCCTGGTATATGTGTGGTGGATTTGGGGGTGGGGGTGGGTAGCTAGGCAATGGGCCCTCTTTTTCCCAGGAGAGGGAGTATACACTGTGCCTCCCCATTAAGTTAAAAAAAAATCTCTGGAGGTCAGTAATTTCCAGTGGGTGGGAGTCTTGAAGCAGAGACCCTGGTTCCTGGGCCCTAGCTGGTGTTCAACCCTGCCTGACGTTGGCTCCAAAAATTTTCCAAGCTTACTGAAAACCTACTGCCTGCAGAGGCCATCTTAAGGAAACAAAGGTTGAATGCCTCCCCCTCCCAGCTACCCTCTGGGGAATCAAACTAGGAGCTGGTAAAGAATCCTAGAGTCTTGAAGACACCTGTTTGCAGTGTTGGTGCGGGGCAGTGATGAGGCCCTCCTGTCTCAGTGATGTAAACAGCAGGTCCTGTCTCTGCAGGGAGAAGATCATGGTCATTGCAGCCTTAAAGGTGATGTTAGCCTGCCTGGGATTTTTCCTTTTCTTTTCCTGGTCATGAGGACAAAATTGACTGAATGGACCTGTTCTTAAAGGTAAAGTTTCTTTTCTATTTTTCTGGGGAAGGTGGGTTGACTGAATGGGGATTTCAGCTGCTGTAGCCAAATGAATTGCAGTACTTGAGTGTGTGGTGCACACACACACACGTGTTTCTGCATGTCAGTGGCTTTTTGCCACTGCTTTCTGCTTTTCTGAGAATCAGGCATAAAGTGACCTATATAAATGTCGAGAAAAATATGTATGGTTTCTTTTAATTACCTAGAGTTTCTGATCCCCATCAATCTCTGCTGTCAACCAGAGAGAGAAATCTTGTCCTTTCTTCCACATCCACAATGTTCTTTTTTAAAAACCTCAATATAGCGATAAAATAAAATGAAAACAAAACCGTCAAAGTCCACAGGTCCTAACTGCCCAAATTTGACTAGAAGTCAGAAGCCACCTAGGTCTTAAAGGGGCCCTGCCAGCCCCTGGATGCCTCTCTTTAAAGGTGTGTGCCTTGTGCATACTGACTGTGTGTGGTTGTCTATGTCAATGGGCAGGCATGCATTAAGACCAGCAGCCCTTTAAATAACTGGTGGCTGTGAAGTCACCCCAAGCCTTCTTCCTCTCTTACTCTAAGATACAAAGCCTCAGAGCCCAGCATCCTTTATGTCACCAGGGCCAGAGGAGCCAGGCAAGCAGAGCTGTCGGGGAGGGGCAAGGGAAGGACTTCACTCCTCTCCCACTCCCCCAACCCCCCGGCTGCTGCCACTCACTCCTGTACTGCGAGGAAGCCATGTGATCTTCATCCTGGCAGGTGGGGTGAATGGGAAGGGCTCCCAGGAGATGATTCCCATCGTAGGGAAATCTTAAGAAGGACTGAAAAAGTTCATATTATAAGGCAAGGCAAGAAACATTTCAATATAAAATTTTCTCTGCCCATTTGCGCCTTCTCCCTCCTAGTGAGCATTACGCATCTGCAGTCTGTGTTAACCAACCTCTCTGGGGGCAGAAATACCTGCTCAACCACAAAGATGAACTTGCCTTCTTTTGGCCCCAGGCATTTAACTCTTCAGAAGATTAACACAATTTATGACTTTATTAATGTCATAGTTGTATTATTTGTATTCTGCCTATTTTACAAGGTTATTGCTTCTTGCACTAACAAATGTGTGATTGAGCCTCTGGTAAAAAATAATGTTGACCTGAAATGATTGACCTGATTGTATATTCGCTAAGATCCATGATGGTAATAGTGTGACTCTAGATATGGGAAGAAGCAATAGGAAGGAACCGTTTCCTGGAGCTGACAGTCTAGTAAGACAGGTGGTCCAGAGGATTAAGGCTACTGTTACCAGGACTGGGTGAGTAATAGCACCTTAAGTGACCAGGAATAGACATTCCTAGTGACCTGTGACAAACTGGCCACAAAATGCCTCCCAAACTCTGGTCAAAATTAAGACCAAAAAGGAGAAGACTGTGAAATAAAAAATGTCGCCCACCACCCCGTTCTACAAGAATCAAGTAATTAGCCACTACAGTCACTGACCTACAATCTACCCTGGAAGGAATTTAGGTCGAACATCAGGATGAGACACTGTGATCTATAAAACTGGACCTCAAATAGCAAGAGTTTTTCAAGAGAAATTTTTATGATCCCAGTTTCTTGCATCTTCCCATACCTAGAAAAGCACTAAAACCGTTAACTAAGGGATCTATTCCTCATGAAGAGCAGCAACATTCTACCAAAACCGTGTGCTTGGTTGCGTGTACCCCTTCCCTGAAGGCACATACATGCTGGCCTCTCCCCTTACCTCTTCTGAACAGTTTCATAGCTTCCAGAAAGATTGTTGCTCGGGTCGTATTCCTCATTGTTGCTGTTTACTTGCTCAGTCATGTCTGACTTTTTTGACCCCATGAACTGTGGCCCACCAAGTTCCTCTATTCATGGGATTTTCCAGGCAAGAATACTGGAGTGGGTTGCCATTTCCTTCTCTAGGGGATCTTCCCAACCCTGGGATTGAACCTGCGCCTTCTGCATTGGCAGGTGGATTCTTTACGCCTGAACTCAAATAAAAAATTCTACTTCTTTCTTAGATTGATTAACGATTCATTTTTCATAGACCCTCCCCAGGCTTCCTTGATGGCTTAGTGGAATCCCAGAGTAAGAGAGAGGGGCAGATCTGGGGTCCATATCTGGGTTCACAGTGACATTGGTCTTGCCTCCAGTCTAGTGGCCCCACTGTTGTGGTTTGGTTCCCTTAGGGATGAACATGAGGAGTATGGAGAGCAGAACCCAAGAAATCTGGTTTCTAGTTCTAGTTCCACCACCATATGACAGATGAGTCTTGTCCCTGATCTGAGTCTCAGTTTCCCATTGATAAGATGAGCAGATTGGGCTACAATCATAGCTTTTGAACCATGTTCCTTGGAGCCCTTGGTTTCTGGTGAGGTCATGGGAGTTGAAAATAGGATGTTGGCCTCACCCACCACTTTTCTAACATAGAAGCCTGGTGAGAATCAAGATCCCACTCAAGATCTCTCTTGAAAATAAGACTGGAAAGATTAGAAACAACTCACATGGTCATGTTTAGGATGCTGGTTAATAAACCAAGGTGTAGAGAGAAGAGGGAATACTATACAACTGGGAAAAATGAGGATGCTTTCAAAATAATGATAAAGAAAAATGTCCAGGATACCCTAAGAAAAAATAGTAAGATACAGAAAATGCATTAT
>SJYQ01096205.1:300402-364397 GCA_006410935.1 Redunca redunca
CCCCCGACCCCGAGCCGACCCCGTCATCTCCACTCTGCACCCACCCCAGTCCCGGGAGCATCCTCAGGGTTGTCCCCTCCCAGGGGTCCTGCAGGGCCCTCCTCTTTCAGCTCCTGCCCTTAAATGGGGGTGATCATCTGTCTATCCCCACCCCCTCCCTGGATGCCCTGAAAGTCTCCACGTCAGCATCAGACACAGAATCCTTGTTTATTTCCAATCCCTTCTTCCAGCTTGGAAGGTGCTGACCAGTCTCCCAGGCCAGGAGAATCCTGCTCAGGTAAGACTACTCCTAGATCTTTCCTCCCAGCTGGATGGCAGCTTTCAAACAGTATGTTAATTTATTCTGTGATTCCTCCGTGATGCTCCACCTTGGAGTCATGCTGAGTTAGGGGGGTCTCCCTTCCCCAGTGGGAAAGAGTCACCTGTGAAGGAAAAATTGGGCAAAGGATTCAAAATGTTCCTACTTCCCATGTCATCTCTTCCCCACAGCCTTCTCTCACCCCATGGCTCCTCCCTGTTCACCCCTAAGGCCTCCCTCCTCTGGGTGGGGCTGTGTCCCCTCAGATGGCAGCTCCTTCTAGTGATGCTGAAGGGGGGACAGGCCAGGGCAGGTGTGTCTCCAGGTTGCTGTGGAAGGAGGCCTGAAGGCAGGTCCTGGGTTCCAGAGCTCCCACCCCAGGCCTTGCTGACATGTGGGATGTAGAGCAAAGGGTTCACACTTACGGCTTTGGTATGCTTATCTGGAGTTTCCACTTTATGGTCATGCCACCTTTGGGAAGGAACTCAATACCTCCAGCCTTTATTTTCTCACCTATAAAATAGGGTTAGTGCTACAATTGCAATCTCTTTTTCAAAATCCTTAGTGTCAGATCTGCTCCTGAATTCAGACTTTTTCAGCTCCAGATAGATGACATGGTGCATCTACTCTGTAGGACATAACATTCAACTATGGTCTGAAAGTATCTTGTAATTAAGGACATTAGTGCTTCTGCAACCCATCTTTTGAACATTCACAATAAAATGAAAAAACAAGAGGGAGATCATAAATTGTCTCGTGTCTCTTCATGTCAAATTTTGTTTACCAAACAATTTTTTAAAAATTTGTTTTCAATTTTGAGAGCTTTGAAGGGTTGGGATTGTAGATAATGACCATCCTACCCTGTGTCTCCATAGATAATGGCATACAGCTATTTAGAGAGACCCAAAATGTCCGTGGTTTGAGGCTAGACCACACCCAGGTATGAGGTTTGGGATAAGACAAGTCTCCTGACAAGGCCAAGGGTGATGGGTGGGGGGAACCATTCTGGAGCAGCTGTGCTGTTACGCGATTGTCTGAGCCATTGGTTCCAGCTCCACGGATCCTGAGCCTCAGCGGTCACAGGGCCCTGTGTCATTTCCAGGCGTCTGACTTAACCCACCTTCGGAGCCAGATCTTCCTCTGATGGATCCTCAGCGAAGACTACTGCTGTGCTGGTGACAGTGACCTGCCTGGACATCGAAGCATCATGCCTACTCGGGCAACAGCCCCAGACTATGATGACTTTTGGGGAGGGTTCTGGTACTTCCGCTTGCCAGAGCTCTTCTCCACCTGCGTGGCTTTCTCCCTGGTAGCTGACATGGGCTTTGGGAGAGGGGACCTAGGCAACTGGTCCATGTCCATCTGGTGCTTCTGTTTCGCCATGACCCTCATCATAGTCATGGTCGAGTTATGGAGGCTCCCGTCCCACTTTCCTTTCTACTGGTACAACTTCCCAGTCACCTATGCCTGCTACGCTGCCCTCATCTGCCTCTCAACCTCCGTCATCTACTCCATGGCCTACATTCAATTCCTGCCTTATGGTCCTTCCCGGGACCGGGCCATTGCTGCTACTGTGTTCTCCTGCATCGCTTCTATGGTTTATGCCCTGGATGTGGCCTGGGTATGGGATTGGTATGATCTCATTGATATCCCCTGCTATGCGCACACTGTGCCAGGCCTGCTGAAGGTGCTGGAGACCTTCGTGGCTGGTGTCATCTTCGCCTTCCTCAGCAGCACCTCCCTGTACCTGCACCAGCCGGCCCTGGAGTGGTGCGTGGCCGTGTACTCCATCTGCTTCATCCCGGCAGCTGTGGTCCTCCTGCTGAACCTGGGTGAACGGGAATACAGGCTGCCGGTCCCCTTCCCCATTTTCCAGCTTGTGCTCACCCTGCTCTCCGTCCTCCTCTATATCAGCGCTCTGGTCCTCTGGCCGCTCTACCAGTTCAGCGAGGAGCTCGGCGGGCAGCCCCAGAGGCCCAGTGATGGGGACTGCAGGGACGAGCTCACCTACGACATGTGCGCCTGGGACCAGCGCCTAGCTGTGGCCGTCCTGACAGCCATCAACCTGCTGGTTTATGTGGCTGACCTGGGGTACTGGGCTCATCAGGTTTCTGTAGGGACTGAGGATTAGCCCAGGGACTCCTGATCCTCTGCTCACAAAGGTATCCTCACCAAGCTCTGACATCCTCTGATGTCCTCTTCCTGGTTCCTCTCTCTCTCTCCTCATATCCTTCCCCACTTCTCCCTTCCCAAAGCACTCAGTGCTCAGGTGCCCAGAGGAAGTGTAGGGTGCTGGGGACACCTGGGATGGGGTCTGAGATGTAAAGGGAGCAGGAGGGAGAGGTGGAGTAGCAGCTGCCCTTGGGGGCACCAAATACCTGGTAATTGCTGCCCCTTCTCTCATCAAGACCAGTTGAATGTTTGCTCCCTAAATATTTTCATAAATCTGCCCCTGCCCTTCACTCCTGGAGTGTCTTTTCTCAAGGCCCATCATCACATACCTTGACTACAGAATTAGCCTCCATCCATTTTCCTCCTATAGTCAGAGTGTCAGTTTCAGAGTGAGCCTCTGACCGATCAGTCCCTTTAGAGAATGTCAGTGAAGCCTCCTCACTTACAGCTAAAATCCAACCTATGTCTCTGGTGTTCAGATCCATCCACAGTAGGCCCTGTCTGCTGTTCTGCAGCACCTTCCTTCCTCCCCATCTCACCTATCTTGCCCAGGTAAGACCCAGAAGCTTGTGATGACTTGTCCGCACCAGGCTGCTTCACAGAAGGGCAAAGGCTGGGAGCAATGAGGCATGGAGCTGGTGGGATCCAAGGAGGCTTCTGGGAGGAGATGACTAAGAGTCAAGCCTTTAAGGAGAAGTTCGGGGTCACAGGAAAGAAGAAAGAAAGGACATTTAGAATTAATTGATTTGCTCAAGGATCTCATGAAGTTTCAGCGGCAGAGCTGATGTGACTGCTGCTTGTGTGTAGCAGGGAGGAAGGAGGAGGGAGAAGGGAGAATTGAGCCTGGCCAACTGGAGGCTGGTCTATTTGCCCACTTGGGTCAGGAATGAGGCTTTGGGGTGGCACAAGGTGAGGAGTTGGAGCTGAGACACTTCCCTAAAGCCAGGACTATGGGGCCTGCCACCTCAGAGCAAAGGAAGACAAGGAAAGCGCTGCCCTTCAGAGAAGTATCACATGACATCCCTTATATGTGAAATCTAAAAAGAAATGATACAAATGAACTTAAAAAACAGAAAGAGACTCACAGGCTTAGAGAATGAATTTATGGTTGCCTGTATACCCTGTTACATTTAAACTGGATAACCAAGAAGGACCTACTGCATAGCACATGGAACCCTGCTCAATGTTATGTGGAACCTGGATGGGAGGGGAATTTGGGGGAGAATGGATACATGTATATGTATGGCTGAGTCCCTTTGGTGTGCATCTGAACCTATCACAGCATTGTTAATCAGCTATACCCTAATGCAAAATAAAAAGTTTAAAAACAAACAAAAATAAAACCATGCCCTTCAGGAAGATAAAAGGACAAAGTTGATATGTGCTTCCAGAGGAATTTGGGATTTCTTTTAAGTCTCCACAGGGGAAATAGAATTCTAAAGTCTTCACTTCTGGTGTATTTAGACCAAAATGTACCTGATCCCTGAGATCCAACAACTCCAGTCTGGGAAATTTACGCAAGTGGGGACCAACAAGCAATTGGCCTGAAGGGTCCTGAGCAGAAGCAGATGCTGTTATTCTGGCTGACGCTCCCAACCCAGGCAGCAGGATCCTCCCAGGAAAAGGACTTCTGTACAAGGGGCTCACAGTGTAATGACAAAGTACACGAGGGAAAAATCAACTGTGAGTCCCAAGAACTCCAGTGAACACACACCAATCTGAAAGAGACAGCAAACAGGTACATGTATGATTAAACACATTAGAAGAAGACACCATGAAAAAAGTACAGGAAGATATGAGAGAGAAACTTAATGAGTCGAAGAGTGACCCCCCACCCCTCCAAAAAATATCCATGTTTATGGCATTATTTAGAAGTAAGGTCTTTGTGGGCATAATTATTTAAGGATCTTGAGATGAAAATCAGGATGGAGGGTGGGCTGGCAATCCAGTGACTGGTGGCCTTATAAGGGAAAGGACAGAGAAGTTTGCACACACTGAGTAGAGAGAAGATGACAACATGAAGGCTGTGGCAGAGATGGAATAAGTGGCCACAAGATGAGGGGTTTGAAATATTACTAGTGGAAATGAATGAGCCTCACCTGGAGCGCTGGAGACAGCATGGTCCCCCTGGCACCTTGATTTCAGACTTCTGGCCTCCAGTACTGTGGGAGAATAAATTCCTGCTGTGTTAAGCAATCAAACTTAGAGAAAATTGTTCCAGTAACCCTAGGAAATTAGGATGAGTTTCCAGAAATGAAGAAGAGAGTCTTTTTCATATTTCTTAAGTTTACAGAGAAACCAGCCTTCTGCTGAAGAATATGGTGGTCACATGGATCCCAGACCTCTTGTCATATCCTGTGTCCCCCACGTCTGAGACTCAGAGGGGAGTCTTTAGAGAAAGGTGGTCAGTCCAAATGCTCCCAGGAGCCAGGAGGGAAGGAAATAAGTAAAGGTGGTGGAGAGGACTAAGGCCCCTAGAGAGGACCAGCTGTACTTGTCAGGGGTGGTGGAAAAGCAAGAGGCCCTGTGCATGACAGGGTCTCAGGTTTATAAAACAGGAAAACAATCTACAGATGTGCCCTACATACATGTACATATATGTCTACATATGATGTCAGAGCATGTGAAGTGTGCTGAAGGCTGTACATGAGGTTGAGGACACAGATGCTCCCCAGAAGGAGGGGTGGATGCTCGTGTGAGCAGACAGGAAGCCTGGCCACGCCCAAGAGGGGCAACTGGGCACATGTGAGATGGTCATAGTCCTGCTTTATGCCAATTATATATGAGAAGAAGAAAATATAGAATGTGCTAAACAGAGATGAGAATGGAAAACAATATAAGGTAAAGGGCATAGCAACTGATTCATGAGACTTCTAAAGGAGCTAGAAATCTGGATTTTCATGAGAGATGAAAACATTGTGCATCTACCAAACAGTTCAAGAAGAAATAAAACTGATTCTACACCATCTCTTCCTGAAAACACTGGGAAGGAAAAACAAACACATCCCTGGGCCACTTCCAGGACACAGAGGTTTGCCTGATCTGGAGCAAATCAAGCGTACATGTGTTTGTGTCCAGAGGTGGGGCAGGGCTTTCTGGGTCCTCTTAGAGCAGGAGGGAGAGGGGAACAGGAAGCTGGCATGGATTGAGTGTGCCGTGTGCCAGGCCCTCTGATAGGCCCTTCACAATCTTTCATTCACTTAATTGACACATTCTCTGTTTCCTCAGTGGTAAAGAATTCACCTGCAATGCAGGAAGTGGAAGAGATGTGGGTTTAATCCATGGGTCAGGAAGATCTATTGGAAAAGGAAATGGCAAACCACTCTGGAAATTCTTGCTTGGAAAATTTCATGGACAGAGTAGCCTGGCAGGCTACGGTCCAAGGGACTGTAAAGAGTCGAACATGACAGCATGCATGCACAGGTATTAAGCCCACTGCAGACATGGAAAAACTGAGGCTCAGTGGGTAACTTGCCAGGTACCTCCACGCCCCACATCCTCCCTGAAATTCTTACTGTCCATCTCACCTCCTCCTTCCTACCTCTGTCCTGGTTGTGACTTTCCCAGCTCACTGTCTTCCAGTCCACATGCCTGGCTGCTGGGCAGTCAGGACTCAGCCACATCTAGGCTGTGCTCTGATGGGGGCATCATGTCCAGGCTTACAGATTAGAGTGGAGGAGAGGTTGCTGGCAAGCTCAGGCAAACCTGCTGCTTTCCAGGTGGGGGAACAGAGGCCCAGAGAGAGCACAGGCCTTACCCAGGTCACACAGCAGCAACCCCCATGCCTCTCCTTCCTAAATCCTCCCTCTGTGCCATTAAATGCATCCAAAGGCTCCACATTAGTATACAGATACAAAATCCTTGTTCATTTTCAACCTCTTCCCAGCTTGGAAACTGCCATCCAGTCTCTCAGGTCACAGAAATCCTCATTCATGTAGGATTACTCCTAGATCTTTCCAGACTCCCACCTGGATGGCAGGTTTGGCGCTTGAGCCAAACATTATGTTATTTACTCTGTGGTTCCTCCAGGACACTCCACCTAGAGTCATACTGGGTTGGTGTCCCCTGTCCCAATGAGGAAGAGTCACGTGTTAAGGCAAAGTTGAGGGAGGGGATTCAGAACAGTCCCTACTTCCCATGTCATCTTGTTCCCACAGCCTTGCTCTTGCTCCATGGCTCCTTCCTGCTCACCCCTAGAGTTGCCCTCCTCCAGGTGGGCTGTGTCCCCTCAGATGGCAGCTCCTTCTAGTGATGGCTGCAGGGAGGACAGGCTGGAACACATGTGTCTCCAGGTTGCTGTGGAAGGAGGCCGTGGCCATGAAGGCAGGTCCTGGATCCCACGGACGTGAGCTTTGGTCTTAGGCTCCCACCCACAGGCCCTGCTGACATGCTGGGCTGTAGAGGAAAGCATTCAGATGCATGGCTTTGGCATTTTTATATGAGGTTACTACTCCCAAACTTTGACCTTAGAGAAGGCCCCTGATTCACCAAGCCTTAGTTTTTTCATTGCTAGAATGGGATTAGCAGTGGTGGCTCAGCTGGTAAAGAATCCAACTGCAATGTGGGAGACCTGGGTTTGATCCCTGGCTTGGGAAGATCCCCTGGAGAAAGGAATGGTTACCCAATCCAGTATTCTGGCCTGAAGAATTCTCTGGGTCACAGAGTCGGACATGACTGAGCAACTTTCACTTTAGTTTTTTCATCTCTAAAGTGGGATTAGCAGTACATCCACAGTCCATTTTATGAAATCCTTAGAGTTAGATATGCTCCAGAATTCAGGATTTTTTCAACTCCAGTTGCATATAGCGCATCTACTCTATAGGACATCCCACCCCACCCCACTGGGGTCTGAAAGCACTTGCAATCAAACATATTAGTGTTTCTGAAACTGAACCTTTAAACATTCATACTAAGGGAAATAGAGATCGTAATTTGTCTCATGTCTGTTCACATCTAATTTTGTTACCAAATAATTAAATTTTTTTTTAAAATTTTGACACACTTGAAGGGTTGGGACTGTAGAAAGGACCATCCTACGCTGTGTCTCTGTAGATAATGACACACAGCTCAGAGGGATCCAAAACGTTCCTGGTTTGAGGCCAGACTCACCCTGCTCTGAACTTTGGGATAAGATAAGTGTTGTGACAAGGGCAAGGGTGATGGGTGGAGAGAATCATCTTGGATCAGCTGTGCTGTTACCCAACTGTCTGAGTCACTGAGTAGCAGCTGTCGCAGGACCCTAGGCTCTTTTCAGATGTTTGATTAATCCACCTCCAAAGCTGGATCTTTCTCTGGTAGGTCCTCAGTGAAGACCCAGTCTGATGACAGTGACCAGCCTGACCATCAGGCTCACCATGAGCTCGTCCTCTGGCCTGGCCTCTGCAACCATCAAGGGCTACTTCCTCCGCCTGCTGCAGCTGCTCTCCACCTGCCTGGCCTTCTCGCTGGTGGCTACCACTGGCACTTGGAGGGAGACCATAGGTAACTGGTCCATGTTCATCTGGTGCTTCTGCTTCGTCGTGACCCTCCTTACTTTCATAGTCGAGTTATGTGGGCTCCAGTTCCTCTGGCCCTTTTCCTGGGATGATTTTCTCATCAACTATGCCTCCTACTCCACCCTCCTCTGCCTCTCAGCCTCCATTATTTACCCCACCATGTACCTCCAGATCGTCCCTCTTGGCAGCTCCTGGAACCACGCCATTGCTGCTACTGCGTTCTCCTGCCTCGCTTCTGTGACTTATGCCACTGAAGTGGCCTGGATCTGTGCCTGGCCCAGCCAGCTCACCTGCTATGTGCTCCCCATGCCAGGACTGCTCAAAGGGCTAGAGAACTTCGTGGCCTGTGTCATCTTCGCCTTCATCAGCAATACCTCCCTGTACCTGCACAAGCTAGCCCTGGTGTGGTGTGTGGCCGTGTACTCCATCTGCCTCTTCCTGGGGTCTGTGGCCCTCCTGCTGTATCTGCGAGGCTATAGCAACAAGTTGCCCATTTGCTTCCCCATTTTCCTGTTGGGGTTGGCCCTGCTCTCCATCCTCCTCTACGCCAGCGCTCTGATCCTCTGGCTGCTCTACCAGTTCGACGAGAATTTTGGTGGCCAGCCCCAGCGGTCCAGTGATGTGAGCTGCCGCCATCAATTCACCCACTTGGTGTGCACCTGGGACCAAAGACTGGTTGTAGCCATCTTGACAGCGATCAACCTGCTGATTTACGTGGCTGACCTGGTGTACTGGGCCCGCTGGGTCTTCATTAGGGACTGAGAACCAGCCCAGGGACTCCTGATCCCCTCTGCTCACAGGAGGTATCCTCACCGAGCTCTGGTGTCCTCTGCTGCCCTCTTCCTGGCTCTCTCCCTCCTCACGTCCTGCCCCACTCATCTCTCTCTCTTTTCTGTTTCCTTTCCTCCTTCTGCTCTCTCTCCTTCCTGTTCTGTGTGGTTGCTCACACCCTGTTTTGCCTCTTTCTCTTGCTGCTCTCATCTTTTCTACATTTTCTGCTTTCTGTCCCTTTTCTGGTCATCCTTGGTTTCTCATCTCCTGTGTCCTGACCACCTCTCCCCATTTTCCTTCTTCTGATCCATCAGGACCTGAGACTCCTTCCTTCTCTGCCCACCGCCCCCTCCCATCTCCTCACATCATACAGCCCTCTGTGCATCTGTTCACACCCTGGGCCTCCGGAGGTCCTCATTGCCAAAGCATGTCTGTCCCCTTGGCAGTGCCTTAGTTGGTATGTGTGTATGTGTGTGTGTGTTGGGGTGGAAGCAGGTAGATAGGCATTGGGCTCACTTTCTCCCAGTAGAGGGGGGGTGCACAGTGTGCCTCCCATTTAAGTTAAAAAGAAATATCTGGAGGTCAATAACGTCCAACGGGCAGGATACTCAAAGCAGAGACCTTCGGTCCATGGGCCCCACCTGGTGCTCAGCCTCACCTGAGATTGGCTCCAGAATTTTTGCAGGCTCACTAAACATCGACTGACTAAAGCGCATTTTAGAGGAAGCCAGGAGTGAATGCCCTCCAGCCCAACTACTCTCTGTGGAATCATAAAAGGAGCTCGTGATGGACCCCAGGGTCTTGAAGACACATGTCTGCAATGTTGGTGAGGGGCAGCAATGTGGCCCTCCTGGCTCAGTGATTAAAACAGCTTGTCCTGCCTCTGCAGTGAGAAGAGCTTGGACCCACCAGCCTTAGAAGTGATGTAAATGTGGACAAAGAATATTGCCTGCATTTTCAGAAAATGGTGAATTATCTTGTCCATCGTGTCCTCAGGCCATCAGCCTGTGTTTCAGCCCTAATATCCTATCCTAACAGGAATTCAGGATGGAGAAAAGGTACTGATCCTAGAAAGTTAAGATGCATATCAGAGGGATAATTTTTGTGAGCCCAGAGCACTATATCTTCCCATACATAGAAAAGCAGTAAAGTCATTGACTTGAGATATCTGTTTTTTGTGGTCAGCAGTAATCTACTGATTTTAACTACATGTGTCCCCCCAGCCGCAGGAAAGTCTCCTGTATATCCTGACTCGTCCTTTACCTCTTTGGAACATTTCCTCAGAGCTATCTGAGAGTGTCTCCTTGGCTAGACTCCTCAGTAACATCTCCAAATTAAATATAAATTTGTGACTTTTAGGTTTTGCTTTTTTTTTTTTTTTCAGTCGACTACAGAAGGCACCCAGGGAAGGCTTCTCCTCTTCTCCTGAACTCTACGAAGCACTGAGCCTTGTATCACCAGAGGTCTCTTGTGCCCATCTGCCTCCTTAGGGAGTCCAGATGAATTGGGGTGAGTCTCTCTTGGGTTTTAGATTTCCTGTTATTGTCTGATAATCCTAAATTTTATTCTGTGGTGTTAAGCTCCTCTCTGGAGCAGTAGGTTCTCCTTGAAACTTAGTTTTGAGAAGCAGTAACTGGTTTATCTTCAGTTAAAAGATGTGGGAAGATTTTGCTCGGTTGAAACACACTCAATGGTAATGAAATAAAATCCATATTTATGGCAAGTTGAGAAAAATTGAAGCATAAAACTTTTCTCTGCCCATTTGGGTCTCCTCCTTCACTTTTTTGTGTATTGTGCATCTGCATGAACTAGGCCTCCTTGGGAGACAACATTTTTTCTTGATTTCATCAAAGATCACGGCTTCTTAGGAGATAATCTTCCTTCTTAATTCTGTGAGGGACCAAGATGACCCAGGCTTCTCATGTAGATTCTTCCCAACAGTAAAGAATCCACCTACCAATGTAGGAGATGCAAGAAATGCAGGTTCAGTCCCTGGGTTGGGAAGATCTCCTAGAGGAGGAAATGCAACCCACTCCAGTATTCTTGCCTGGAAAATCCCATGGTCAGAGGAGGTTGGCGGACTATAGTCCATCAGATCACAAGAGTCAGACACGACTGAGCGTGAACAAGATGACTCATACGCATTGTTCTCTTTGTGTAGATCTGGATTGAGTAAACTGACAATAATATATCATTTAATGTATAACTTTTTGTTTCAAAAGCTTATACAACTGTGCTTTGACCTATAACAGGTGGAACAGTCCTCAGAGAGATTTTTGAAAGACTGTCTCTTGGGTTATAATCCTCCAGGTTAGCTCAGATAAAAATTTCCACTTGTTTCTTAGATAGACTATGATTTTTTTTTATGAACATTGTATTATTCTCACTTGAAGGATACTGGGAATAGTTTATTATGTTCATACAGAGTTTATACTTACAAGTATCTGCTTAATTGATTATTAAAGGAAATCTCATCTTAAATTGGCCAGATTGGGGTTCTTTTGACATTGCAAAATTAACATATTTTTGCTTGTGCAGCTAGAGAAAACATAAACCATCCTTTTAAAATTCTTACCTTAAAGGAACAAAAGCCCTGTAGTGAAAATTTACATTTCTCTTCCTGTGTCTTTGTGATTAAATGTACCTGATCTTAGGCATTTCCCTGCCCCTCCTTGTGTTTTAAGAGCTTAGTCTCTGTTATCCAGAGGAACGCATATGGCAACCAGTGAAATACATTGGGATTCCAAGGAGACTTTTTGTCTGATTCTGCCAACTCTTAGGGAAATTAGTCATAAGGGATCCCAACCCAGAAGTGTCCTTTGTCATCTTGACCTTCTTTTTCCTTTCTTATACTATTTTTGGGAGTAAACTTTCCACATTTTGTGAGGGCTACATCCTTTGCACCTTTGTGGTGGCACCTCCTTTTACTTTTGGTTTGGGTGGGTCTTCTCTGCAGCTCTTCTTTGCTACGAAGAGCTGCCCTCTAGTTGCAGCGCATGGGCTTCTCACAGCAACAGCCTCTCTTGTTGCCTAGCACGGGCTCTGGGGTTTGTGGGCGCAGCAGTTGTGGGGCACTGGCTTAGTTGCTCCGTGGCACTTGGGATCTTTCCAGACCACGGATCAAACCCATGTTTCCTGCATTGGCAGGCAAATTCTTTACCACCTAGTCACCAGTGAAGCGCTGAAATAGAAGGGTTTTTAATCTTTGGTTTTCAGAAAACCTTTCCTCTTATGCTGTGATCTACAACAAATTGATAAAGTATACATTTGTAAATAAAGATGTAACATTTATCTTTTTCTCTTTACCTGATCCCTCTGGAACTTGGCTTATCCAGCTTGCTCTCCTGTGGACCTGATGGTTTATTGTAACCAGATTACAACTAGTTATACTATTCACTGTTTTAATTTGTTGTCTCTTACTGTTATGTATGCCTCATGCCTCTCTCTGCTGTACTATGACTTTATTACTGTTCCGCTCTATCACTTATATTCTGTCTACTTCTAAGATTGCTATCTCTTATTTTACCCAATGTGTAACCAAGCCTCCGACAAAATTAATGATGGCTAAACATGTTACTCTATCATGTATAAAACTCTGCATAGAGTAACTGTAATAGTGCAACTCTAGATTTTAGGAGAAGCAACAAGAGAAAATATTTCCTAGATCACAAAAGACCAGTGAGACAGGTGATCCATACAATTTTGGGTTATCAACAGGACCTACTCTGAAAAACTAGCATATTAAGTGGCCTATCAAAAGAATCCTTGCCTGAATTAGGAATGAGTCTTTCTAGTGCCCTTGGACAAACTGGCTATGAAATGCCTCCCAAACCTTGGTCAAAGTTTGACCAGAAGAAATTGCCAAGGACAAAGAACATGGTTTGCCATTTCAGTAAACAATGGATGTTGCCCTCTATCTATCCATCAGCCACAGCAGCCACCTTCAAAAGTGCAACCAGGGAGGAATTCAGAATGGATAAAAACAGGATACTAGTTCAAGATGGTTAACATGCACATCTAATAATTTCAGTGAGTTCACACTCACTTCCCATAGATACGAAAGCACTAAAATGATTAACTTGAGGTGCCTGGTTTTATGGCTAGCAATAATCTTTTGATGGTCAACTTCATGCCTTTTTTTTTTTTTCCAGCAAAAAACACATGCATATTCTGGCTCTTCCCTTAGCTCTTTGGAACAGTTCCACAGATCTATCTTAGAGGCTATCTCCAAGGCTATGGCCCTCCATAAGGTTCCTGAGTAAAACATAATTTGTAAAATTTAGTTTGTGCTTTTTTTCCCCCAAATTGACATTAACCTGGATTTTGTTCTTCTTTTTCCTGGTTATGAGGGCAAAAAGTACCAGTGGCCCTATTCCTAAACAGGAAGTTGCTTTTCAAATTTTTAGGGGATGGAGGGGTAGATTGAGGGCAAGCAGAGGGGTAGGTTTGAAACCTGCTGCTATAGTGAAAGGAACTGCATCATTTGCATGTGTAGAGCATGCGCAGGTTTCTAGGCCAGATGTTTCCTAATGCTCGGAGAAAGACGAAGGAAAAAACAACCAGACAAACAGGCAAAACAAAATCCACATACCCTGATTACCCAGATTTGCTTAGAATGCAGAATCAACTGAGCAGGTATCAATCTTTACCCAAACCAAGGTTTTTACAAGCCCCTGCTATTGCCTCCCTACCCCAGAGCCTTAGACAGGGCTCATCCCTGGGAAACTAGGGGTTTCCAACATCTTATCCTGTAGCTCTTAAAGGTCCCTTGCCAGCACCTCAACACCTGTGTTTAAAGTTGTGTGCCTGCGTGCTTGCTCAGAGTGTGTGTTTGTGTGTGTGTCCATCTGTGCACTCCCATGCATTGGGATCAATGGCCCTTTACAGTAACCGGTGGCCAGAAATGCACCACAGTCCTCCTTCCTCTCCTAGTGTCAGAACAAAGCCTCAGAGCCCTGCATTCTAGGGTCACCAGGGCCAGAGGGGCCAGGCAAGCAGAGCTGTGGGAAGGGCAGGGGAAGGACCCCCACTGTGCCCCTCACTCCTGTACTGGGATGAACCTTATGATCTTCACCCAGTGGCAGGTGCAGTGGATGGGGAGGGCTCCCAGGAGGTGATCCCCATGGCAGGTATTCTCAAAAAGTAATGAAATAAAATTCATATGTTAAGGCAAGACAAAAATTTCATATGGCCAAATACATTTAACACCATGTTAAAAAGTTAAACAGATTTGTTTATTGCAGGGCTTCCTAGGACCTTGAATAGAGCAGTATGCATTATAAAATTACCAATAGCAGGAAGTGTTTGTCAAACTTGCACGAAAAGGAACTCTTTCCACGCAGCATCTTGGACTAGTGTTCCATGGAATATCTTTGGGAACAATTAGTTTCAAGCCTCTGCTGGGAGTGATCCAGCAGTGCTGGCTGGAAAGGCTCTGATGCTCTAACGTCACCTCCCACAGTGGCCCATCTCATTTGGGGGCATCTTTAATTCCTTAGGGGGTGCAAAGCCCACTTGCCCCACTCTCTGGAGTTTGAACAGAACAGACCCAACCCTTTTTTTTTTCAGAGTCCTCTGAAAGTTCTGCTATATCTCTGGATCCTCTGTCTTCACATCCCCTAGACTAAATGTCTCTGCTTTAAGCCAGATGCTCCTTCAGGACAGGAACCAGCTTTGGTGTGGGATCTGCAGTGCCCAGCACACAGCAAACATGCGGTAAATCATTGTTTAGAGCAGAAGTGCACAGAGCCTCCCCGGATTGCTCATGCAACCGCAATTGTGCCCCCATCTCCAGACTTTCCAGCCTCCTGGCCGTCTGCAATGAAGAGGTGTGGAGCCACACATGGTGCCTCACGTGTTTCCAGGGACATTCGGTCTCCAGTGCTCACTGTTCTATGGTCCCTTAACTCTCCAGATCCCGCAACTCTCTTACATGTAATCTCGAGATGGCGACTTATTCCCTGCTCAAGATCTTGCACAAGCTGTTCCATCTACCTTCAGCGTGGCCACCTCTTTGTCAGTCTTCAGTTCTCAGCTGAAATGTCACCTGCGTAGGAGGATCTTCCAAAAGTCATCTGCTCCGTCCCAGGACCGTTGTTCTCTTCATCGTGCTGGTCGCTTCCTGAGGTTACCTTGTTAGAGGATTTAACTAGTCTATGGATTTGTCGTCTGACACACCCACTGGAGCAGAGCTCCATGCAAACAAGCATCTAGTCTCTGTGGTCACCTCTGGGTCTCTGGGCCAAGTCCATCAAGGGCATAGTTTGGACAAATGAACAACTGGAATCAATGATCATTGGAAAAGGGGGTGTTCTTATCACATGTAGACAAAGTGATAATTATTACAATAAAGTGGATGAGGAGGAAACTTTGGGTGGTGATGGAAAAGTTTATGGCCTTGAGACTGTTGATGGTTTCATGAAGTGTATATTTATCTGAAAACTCATTGAGTTGTATACAGAACAGTTTCATGTCAATAATACCTAAATAAAGAAGTTTTTTAAAAGCTAACATTAAAAAGTAGTTAAGAACCCCACATGGTAACAAAGAAATCAAGTATAATATTTGAAAAGACAAAATCATATATATTACAATTATAAGGTAAAATAAGCTTTATATGGATATACATTACAAAGAAACACATTTGTGTTACTAAAAAAATCGATCATGGAGGTCTTGTCATCTAGGACCACACAGACTCTCCTTCCACATTTCATCATAAATGCTCCTGTCACTGTTCAGCCAGACATCCTGGGGCACAGCGAGGCTGTGAGGTGCTGACCTTCTACCAGGGGCAGATTCAGGAGCTGCATCTGGCTGCTTGGGCAGCTCCGGGCAGTTGGGCCTGTGAAGGGCCCTTGTCACCTTTCACTGTGTGGTCACTCACCAGGGTGGGCTGGTCTGCCTGAGAATTCTCATGTCTTGATCAGTCCCACCCCTCATGAAGTGCACAAGCCAGGCCTCCAGGTGCAGGTGCAGGGAGAGAATGCGTATCAGGAGGGTCCTCCAGGAGATGGGGAGGCAGGAACCCAGGCTGCCTCCCTGATGCCCTGGCCTCCATTCCATTTTCCTCCTACAGCCAGAGTGTCAGTTCCAAAGTGGGCCTCTGATGGACCAGCCCCTCCCTAGAGAATGTCAGTGAGGCCTCATCACTTACAGCTAAAAATCTATGTCTCTGGTGTTCAGGTCCATCCACATTGGGCCCTGTCTGCTGCCCCTGCAACACCTCCCTTCCCAACTCACCTGTTTTTCCCAGGTAAGACCCAGGAATTTGTGATGACCTGTCCACACCAGGCTGCTTCACAGAAGGGCAAAGACCGAAAACTATCGATCTGGGAGCAATCAGACATGGAGCTGGTGGGATCCTGGAAGCCTTCCTGGAGGAGGTGATTAAAAGTCAAGTCTTTAAGGAGGAAACGAAGAGAGAAAGAACCTTTAGAATTAATTGATTTGCTCAAGTTTCTCCTGAATCTTCCGTGGCAGAACTGATATGACCCCTTCTTATTTGCAGGAGGAAGGAGAGAGAAGGGAGAATTGAGCATAGATATCTGGAGGGTGGCCTATTTGCCCACTTGGGTCAGGAATGAGACTTTGGGGTGGCACAAGGTGAGGAGTTGGAGTTGAGACACTTCCCTAAAGCCAGGATCACACAGTCTGCAGCCTCAGAACAAGGGTAGACAAGGAAAATCAGAGCCTTCAGAAAGAGGAAAGGTCAAGGCTGATACCTACCTCCACGGGAGGTTTTTTTTTTTTTCGTCTCCACAAGAGAAATAGAAACTTCAGGTCTTCGCTTGTGGATTTGGGCCAAAAAGTTCTCGATCCGTCAGGCCCGATGGCTCTACAAACTGGGGAAATTAACACAATAGGTGCCAAACAGGTGATTGGCATGGAAGGTCCTGAGCAGAAGCAAGTGCAATTATTCTTTGGTGAAACTTTCGTGAAACTCCCAACACAGATGTCAGGATCCTGTCAGGAAAAGGGATCCTGTAGAAGGGGTGTCACAGTGTAATGACAAAGTACACAAGCGATCAACCCACTGGGAGTCCCAAGAACTCCAGTGAACACAGAACAATCTGAAAAAGAAAACAAATTCGCTCAGTATGATAGACACATCAGGAAGACACAGTGAACAAAGGACAGGAAGATCTGAGTGAGGACCATAATGGACTGAAGATTGTCCTCCGAAAATGTCATTTCTACTCAGAAAACACATTCATTTAGAAATAGGGTCTTTGGAGACATATTTAGTTAAGGCCTCAGGAATGGAAAACATTCTGGGTAGAGTGTGAAACCAAAGTCCAGTGACTGGTGTCTTCATAAGAGGAAGGACAGAGAGGTTTGTACACAGAGTTGAGAGAGGATGAGCGCGTGAAGGTGGAGGTGCGGATGGAGTTAAGTGGCCACAGGCTGAAGGCAGCAACTGGCTTGGATTGAGTGTGCCATGTGTCAGGCCCTCTGATGAGCCCTTCACATGTTTTTATCTATTATTTAACACAAAGTAGGTATTAAGCCCTGGAGAAGGTAATGGCACCCAACTGCAGTACTCTTGCCTGGAAAATCCCACAGACAGAGGAGCCTGGTATGCTGCAGTCCATGGGGTCACTAAGAGTCGGGCATGACTGAGCGACTTCACTTTTACTTTTCACTTTCATGCATTGGAGAAGGAAATGGCAACCCACTCCAGTGTTTTTGCCTGGAGAATCCCAGGGACGCGGGAGCCTGGTGGGCTGCCGTCTATGGGGTTGCACAGAGTCGGACATGACTGAAACGACTTAGCAGCAGCAGCAGCAGGTATTAAGCCCATTGAACAGGTGGGGAAACTTCAGGATCATTTAGCTATGAAGTGTCTGCCAAAGCTCAGAGCCTCTTTGTAACCCTGGGTATCCATTTTTCCTTCTTCCTACTCTGCCTTTCTGGCACCTCCTCCTTCCTTCCTTCCTTTTCTGGCCTTGACCTTCCCGGCTCACTGTCTTCCAATCCACATGCCAGGCTGCTGGGCAGGCAGGGCTCAGCCACATCCAGGCTGTGCTCTGATGGGGGCACCATGAACAGGCTCATGGATTAGAGTGGAGGAGGGGCTGCTGGGAGACTCAGGCAAACCTGCTGATTTCCAGGTGGGGGAACTGAGGCCCAGAGAGGGCACAGGCCTTACCCAGGGCCACACAGCAGGAACCCCCATGCCTCTCCTTCCCCAAGCCCTCCCTCTGCGCCATCAAATGAATCCAAAGCTGTCATTTAACCTTAGGTGGAATCAAGGGTGACTTTGGAGAGGTTGGTGGTGGTGGGGGGCAGTTGGGGAACAGACAGCACGACACCTCCAGATTCCCTCACCCCAGTGCCCCTCCCCACCCTGGCAGTGCCCACTGGGAGGCCCGCAGGCTCCAGGGCTCCACTGGCAACTGGGGCTCAAGGAGCTTTGTGAGTCCAGGGAGGGTCTCAGGTTTGCTCTGTGTTTCTCTTTCAGCCTCAGCTTGTCCCAGGGTTTATTATCAGCAAAGGTGACAAGGCCCCTGATAGCAGGAAGCTGGCTGGGGCTCAGGGTGCTGGCCCTTCAGCCCTGGGGGCCCCTGAGCAAATAGTCCCTTGGAAACAGGGCAGCTGTCCCTGAGGAGGGGGCGGGCTGGGAGGGGCCTCACTCCCCCCACACTGGGCCCTGGAGGAGCCCCTGTGTGAGCAGGACTGCAGCCCTGGCTGGTGGGACTGCCTTTGGGCAGGTGACCTGGGCAATTCTGTGGTCTCCAGGGTCCCTGCCACTCTGGCCATGTGTCCCTGTCACAGCCCTGAAGCCCCTTCAGGCCCCTGTTCTCCTGTCTCAGTTCCAGTCCAGGCCCCTCCTCCATGGGGCATCCCTTCTGGGTCAGAAGACCCCTACTGGGCTGCCTCAGGGCCACTGGGACCCTGCAATCCCTCCCCGCCACCCCAGCTGCCCCCAACATCTCCACTCTGCTGCCCCGACCCGGTCCCGGGTGCATCATCAGGGCTGTGGCCTCCCCGGGGCCTAGCAGTAGCTCTTCTTTCAGCCCCTGCTCTTAAAAGGGGTTAGATTCTCTTGGATGGCAGCTTTGGAGCTTAAAAAGCTGGCATTTTAATATTTGCTTCTTGGTTCCTCCAGGACACTCACCTTGGCGTCATGCTGGGTTGAGGTCTCCCTTTCCATGTGGGGAAGAGTCACATGTTAAGGCAAAATTCCCCAGGGTGGGGAGGATTCACAACGGTCCCTACTCCCATGTCATCTTGTCCCCACGGCCTTGCCCTCACCCCATGGCTCCTCCCTTGTTCACCCCTGGAGCTGCCCTCCTCCGGGTGGGGCTGCGTCCCTCAGATGGCAGCTCCTTCTAGTGATGCTGCAGGGAGGACAGGCTGGGACACGTGTGTCTTCAGGTGCTGTGGAAGGAGGCTGTGGCCCTGAAGGTGGGTCCTGGGTCCCAGAGTCCCGAGCTTTGGTCCTGGGCTCCCACCTGTGGGCCCTGCTGACATGTGCGCAGTGGAACAAAAGGTTCAAACTCACAGCTTTGGCATTTTCATCTGAAGTTCCCACTTCCTAGGGATGGGACCTTAGGGTAGAGATTTTCTTCCCTCAAGCATTAGCTTTCTTAACTGTAAAATGGAGTTAGCAGTACAATCCATATTGCCTTTTATGAAATTGTTGGGGTCAGATATACTCCAAAATTCAGAATTTTTCACCTTTAGGCAGGTGGCATGTTGCATCTACTCTATATGACCTCACACCCCAATGGGGTCTGAAAGCACCTTGCAATCAAACACAGCAGTGTTTCTTCAACCAAACTTTTGAACATTCACACTAAGTGAAATAAATATAGGTCATAGATTGTCTTATGTCTGTTCAGATCAAATTTGTTTCAAATGACTTTTTACAAAAGTTTCTATATTTTTCAGAGCCTTGAAGGGTTGGGCTTGCAGATAAGGACCATGTGTCTCTATAGATAATGGCACGCAGCACAAAGAGGTGAAAAACGTTCACGGTTTGGTGCCAGACCCCCCCAGCTGTGAGGGTTGGGATAAGACAAGTGTACTGACAAGGCCAAGGGTGATGGGTGGGGAGAATCATTCTGGAGCGGCTGTGCTGTTACGCAGGTGTCTGGGCCACTGGTTCCAACTCCACGGATCCTGAGCCTCATCCATCACAGGACCCTAAGACTTTCCCTGGTATCTGACTTAATCCACCTCCGGAGCTGGATCTTTCTCTCGTGGGTCCTCAGCGAAGGTCAGGGCTTACCCGGGACAGTGACCAATTTGACCATCTGAACCACCATGCCCGCCGCGTCGTCATCCCCAGGCCTTTGCTCCTGGACTGTCATGGGCTGCTCTGTCCGCCTGCTGCAGCTGCTCTCCACCGGCGTGGCCTCCTCCCTGGTGGCCAACGTGGGCACTCAGCGGGTGGGCGTAGATACCTGGTTCATGTTCTTCTGGTGCTTCTGCTACATTGTGACCCTCCTCCTCATCATTGTGGAATACAGTAGTAACCTCTGGTCCCACTTTTGCTCCCCCTGGCACAACTTCCCCATCAACTACGCCTGCTATGCCGCCCTCTTCTGCTTCTCAACCTCCATCATCTCTGCCACTACTTACATCCCGTTCTTGCCTCGGGGCCCCACCAGGAACCACGCCATCACTGCCACAGCATTCTCTTGCATTGCTGCTGTGGCTTACGGGACCGAATTTTTCTGGACCTGGGTGGGTCACCGGCCCAGAAGGATCATCACCTATGTGCATACAGTGCATGGCTTGCTCAAGCTGCTGGAGAACTTTGTGGCTTGCATCATCTTCGCCTTCATCAGCAACACCTCCCTGTACCAGCACCAGCTGGCTCTGGTGTGGTGCGTGGCTGTGTACTCCACCTGTTTCATCCTGGGGACCCTGGCCATCCTGCTGGGCTTGGTCTACTGTGACAACTGGCTGCCCATCCGCTTCCCCGTTTCCCAGCTTGGGCTGACCCTGTTTTCCATCCTGCTCTACATCAGTGCTCTGGTCCTCTGGCCGCTCTATCAGTTCAATGATGAGCTGGGCGGCCAGTCCCAGCGATCCAGTGATATGACCTGCAGAGATGAGTTCACTACTTATGTGTGCAACTGGGACCAGCGACTGGCTGTGGCTGTTCTGACAGCCATCAACTTGCTGCTTTATGTGGCCGACCTGGTGATCGCGAGCTGCCTGGTCAGTGACAGGCTCCACCCTCGGGCTCCAGATTCCCTCTAATTATGGAGCTATTATGTCGTCTGATGTTGCCTCCCTGGCTCCCTCTCTCCCTCCTCATATCCTTCTCCACTCATTTCACGCTCCTTTCTGTTTCCTTCCCTCCTTCTGCTCTGTGTCCTTCCTGTTCTGTGTGGTTGCCCACAACCTGTTTTGCCTCTTTCTCATTTTTCCTACATTTTCTGCTTTTTGGCCTTTTTATGTTCTTCCTTGGCTTTCCCATCTCCTGTGTCCTGACCATCTCTCCCCATTTTCCTTCTTCTGATCCATCAGGACCTGAGACTCCTTCCTTATCGGTCCACTGCCCCCTCCCACCTCCTAAGGTGCTGACTCCACAGCACACAGCTGTCTGTGCAGCTGTTCACACCCTGAGCCTCCGGAGGGGCCTCATTGCCAAAGTATGTCTGTCCCCTTGGTGGTGCCTTAGTTGGTGTGTGTGTGGAGGGTGGTTTGGGGGTGGTGGTGGGTAGCTAGTGATTGTGTCCCCTTTCTCCTAGTGGTGGGCAATGTACAGTGTTCTTCCCTTCTAACTGAAAAAAGCAAAATACAACTCACAGCGTTAGTAATTTCCAGTGGGCTGGAGGCTTAGAGCAGGGACACTGGATTCTGAGACCCCACCTGGATTGCTCAGCCCCACCTGAGACTGGCTCCAGAACTTCTGCAAGCTCACTAAATACCTGCTGCCTAGAGGGTGTCTTAGAGGACGCCAGGGGTGGATGCCTTCCATCCCAGCTGCTCTCTTGGTATCAAACAAGTGTAATAGAAAGCAAGCTCTAGTGCCTTATGCACTCTAAGGCCAAGCAATACCAGAATGTCTGAGTTTGGAGTAGAAAAAACCGCAGGATCGTGGGAGGAAAAAGGTGGCTCATGTCCAAAAGCCCTAAACTCCCCTAAGAGTATCAGCATATTTAAAGGCCAGGTAAGGGAGGAGGGTCTCAGGATAGTGAGGAGCTCCTATGCAATGCTCTGATGATCAATCCTTACCTCTAGGAGGCCTGGGAGCTATGTGCTCAAGGTCTTGAAGTGGTTCTGTTTAGTTCAGTTTAATTGCTCAGTCGTGTCTGACTCTGCAACCCCATGGACTGTAGCATGCCAGGCTTCCCTGTCCATCACCAACTCCTAGAGTTTGCTCAAACTCATGTCCATTGAGTCGGTGATGTCATCCAACCATCTCATTCTCTGTCGTCCCCTTCTCCTCCTGCCTTCAATCTTTCCCAGCATCAGGGTCTTTTCAAATGAGTCAGTTCTTCACATCAGGTGCCAAAGTATTGGCGTTTCAGCTTCAGCATCAGTCCTTCCAATGAATATTCAGAAGTGATTTCCTTTAGGATGTACTGGTTAGATCTTCTTGCAGTCCAAGGGACTCTCAAGAGTCTTTTCCAACACCCCAGTTCAAAAGCATCAATTCTTCAGCGCTCAACTTTCTTTATAGTCCAGCTCTTGAAGTGGTTAAGGTCTCACATTCACTCAGGGTTTTTCACATCTGTAAAACAGCTCTGGAAATGTGCATCAGATAGTGTTTTCTAGGTACTTCAAAAGGAGCTAAAGCAGAGGATTTGACGGAGGGATCTCCAGTATTCTTGCTTGGAGAATCCCAGAGGAGCCTGTGGGCTACAATCCATGGAGTTGCAAGAGTTGGACACAACTGAGCGACTAACACTTTCTTTCTGGTCCAAGAAACCCCCATAGGGTCCTGCTCAGTTACAAAATAAATGATCAAAAAAAAATCTCATGGTCTTGGAGACACCTGCCTGCATGTTTGTGAAGGGCATCCCTGTGCCTTCCTGCCTTAGTGTCCCCAGGCCTCTGCAGGAAGAAGTAATGGCCACTGCCAGCCTTTAAAGGTGATGATAGGATGGGTATTTCCTGTTTTGTTTTTCTAGTCTGGGTAGCAAAAATTACTGGGTGACCCTATTCTTAAAGGGAAAGTTTCTTTTCAACTTTTTCCTGGGAGTGTGGGGTGGGTGTATGGGGAAGGAAGGAGGCGGGCAGAGCACAACATTTAAAAGAATGACATAGCCCAAGGACAGGACATAAGTTGATTATTACTGAGGTAGGGGATAGATGGGCCCCTGGAATGGACAGCTGGTGTTTGTCAGATGGGCTAAAACTGAAGCTCTGTTCTCACCCAGACACGGACAAAGCTAGTGGCAAAAGCTGAGCTCTGTTAAAGCAGAGATAAAGTTCCTACTCCTGAGGTTAAGGAAGACTTCCCCATCTGCACATGTGTGGAAGGCTCCTTGCAGTTCAAAAAGGAAAAGGGCAGCACCCCATAATAAGTGTGGACATGCACCCACAGGCTTCTGCATTGGGATTCATCTTAGCAAAAAGTTGCGTACACATCTTGGTCAAATGTAAACAAAGACCTTGAAGGGTTATCCTATAGAAGCAACATAAATCACCTCCCATTGCACTCCTCTCCAAGTGTCTATTTCTGGCCTCCTTCTGACTTAAATAAAAAAGCTGTTTCTCTTGTGTGTTTTCCCACACGTTATGCTGTGTCTCTAATAATAAACTGTGTACCTGTTTTTACGGTTTTTGCCTTCTCGAAACGTTCTTGCTTTCAAAAGAGGGAAAGAGCAGGGCCACTTTTCTTCTAGCCTCCAGCCCCTGGTATCGAGGAGTCTTAGTTTTCATCCAGGCTACCCAGGTTCAATTCCTGGGCAGGAAGCTAAGATCTCTCATCAGGACCATTCACAGCTGTCTCTCTGAGGTCAAGGCCAGACTGCTTTAGTTAAAGAAAGTGGTGGGTGAGGCCAACATCTTAACTTGCAACAGGCAAAATAGGATGTGGGCAAACCAAACAGGAAGAAAGAGCAAAAGGAAGGAAGGAAACAGAAGTCTGTTTAGAGTCGGATGGGCCTGGAATGAATCCCTTAGGTTCTTAACCTCACCTGGAGACACTCAACCATGTAGTGGGCTGTTTAGGACACGCCCTGCAGGATTGTGCCCTCTCTGCATGAACAGCAGCCAAGAGAGAGATGGGGGTGAGGCTGGATGGTGATAGGAGTCCCCCCAATGGTGCTCATCTCCTAGGCCAGTGGTTTATCCATGGTGACACAGCATAGTCACCTGATGCTCCGGCAGTGCTTCTCAAACATGGTTCCCAGGCCAGCAACAGAGTATCGACAGTGGGTAGAGGGTGTCAAATTAAAAAAAAAGGACATGGGAGTTGTGCATTAAGTTTTATTTGGGGCAAAATGAGGACTGCAGCCTGGGAGATAGATCTCAGGTAGCTCTGAGAAACTACTCCAAAGAGGAAAATTATCTATGATTTTCATGAAGGGGGAATATGTGCAGTCAAGCACATATTTTTCCAGAAGGTTCCAGCTAGTCTCATGAAGCTTTCGCTAGTCACGAGGAACAGTGGTCACCATGAAGGATTTACTGCTTTTGTAGATATGAGGAGGTACAAGACTTGGGCTCATAAAATCGGCTCCTGAAAATATCTGTCTGAAGACCTGTCCTGCCAGTACCCCAAACACAGAGTGCCTCATTTCTGCTCTCCACCCTGAACTCCTTTTAGGGGGTGTTGAAGGTCAGCAGCTGCAGTAGCACATGATTTAATCCTTGTAGAGGTAGATGGCAAGCGCCAATTTGTAGCTGATGGGGGGAACTTGTTGGGAATGCATATTCCTGGGTTCTACCTGAGACCTGCTGAATCAGAAATTCTGGGATGGGGCCCAGGAGCCCCCAGGTGATGCTGCTCTTGGTGAACTGTGAGAACACAGTGCACAGGTCCTGGGGTGCTGAAAAACTCCTCGGGTGATTCCAATGTCTTAACATTCAGCATCACCTCTAGAATGGGACTTCCATGGTAGCAGTGGTTAAGAAAGCGGTGCAGGGGACATGGGTTCAGTCCCTGGTCAGGGAACTAAGATATCACATGCCATGGAGCAACTGGGTCCACTGCAGCTAGAGAGTCTATGTACTGCAATGAAAGATCCCACAAGATTAAAAAAAAAAATCCAATGCAGCTAAATAAATAAAAGAAAAGAATAACTCTAGAAGTCAAAATACTAACAGGTTTCTGCCCCAACCCCATTGCCCAACCCTAGCGATTCTGGTTCAGTGAACCTGAAATGGGACCCAGGCAGGGATTAAAAAACAACTCAGAAACTGTTTCCAATTCACAGTTACTATTCTGGTTTGGACCCTTCTCCCCACACACTATGCACAACCTTTCTTCACAGGCTGGGCCCTGCAGCAGAGGATGACTGCTCTCCTAGGTGGGCCTGTGGTGCAGAGAATAATCACAGTTACAGACATTTGGTGGCTGCTTGATCTATGACAGGCCTGGTGCTTGGGGGTTTGTATCAACATCTCATGAGAACCCTATGAATGGTTACATTCCCCTACTTTACAGAGGGTGAACCTGAGGCACAGAGAGGTTGAGTCACTCACCCTAGGTCACAGAGCTAGCAGAACCAGGATTCCATCCTAGTTCCTCCAGACTCCAGAGTCCACTACCTTTGCTCCCTCGTTTTATAAATGAGAGGAGGTATAACTGAGCAGGAACCCATGAGATCTTCCCAGGACAGGCCCCTCCGGGATATCCTCTGCTTTAGCTCCCCTCTGAACTTTCTAGATAATAAATAGTAGGTGATGCACATTTCCTGAGATGTTCTGCAGATGTGAAAACCAACCCCCTCTCCAACAAATGGAAGAGGTTAACTGCCTGATGACCAGAATCACATAGCCCCAGGCCTCCTGGAGCCTAAGGACTGATAGAGTTCAGCTCTGTGACACCACCTTGCTATCACACCATCAGCCAATCAAAGAAATGTGCAGGAGCTAATCACAGACCCTATGACACTCCCTGCCCCCAATGTGGCTTTTAAAAGAGCTTTGCTGAACCTCTTCAGGGAGTTTTTTAGGGCACAAGCCACCTGTCTTCTTCCATGGCCCTACAATAAACCTTTTTCTGGTACAAACTTCAACATTTCAGTTTGTTTGGCCTCACTGTGCATGGGGCCCAAGAACTTGTAGGAACAGAGGGATGAGGTGCTGAAGGTCAGAAGGGGGCACCCATCACTCCTCTTGTACCTTTGTCTGGAAGCTCCCCAGTGCTGGGGCGCCAATTTCAAAATGGGATGAATGGACCTCTGAGCCAGGTGCCACCCCCAGGAAATAATGCCCCCAACCCATGAGCAAATGGAACTGGAACCGGGAGGCAGAGGGAGGGGTATTGACTAGTCAAGTGGTCTGCTCCCTGGGCCCACAGGATTCAGGGTGTTCCTGTCCCAGCTCAAGTGTTCATCGCCCTCTCAGTGCTGGGTGGTATCCACCAACACTTGGCTCAGAGAGAATAAAGAAAAAGAGGAGGATCCGAGGGAGTAGAGAGAATATGGAACCATTTTACTACTAAAAAAGCATTTTCCCAAAGGAAGGGAATATTTGCTCTGGAAAGATGAGGATCTAGTCCTCGGGCAGAGGCGGGATGAACTCCACCCCGCAGGCCGCCCTACTGCTCTCGAATTCTCCTGGAGATGTGGTAGAGTTCCATGGCTGCCCTGGTATCTTCCACCAAGTTGTGTCCCAGCACACTGTCCTGCAGACTCAGGACTGAGAGGGGCTTGGGGGCTGAATCCAGGTGCCATGTGACCCAGGACTTCCCTGCTCACACCCTGAGACCAGGACTGAAGTGGATCAGCAGTGAGTCTCCAAGGGCTCTGATACAATATTCTCAGCAGGTGCTGAAGCAGGCCTGGCTTCAAGCAGTTCTCACAGGGATCCCAGGGCCCGGGGAACATGGACACAGATGTTTCCAGAGTGCTCCTTGCTCAGCATGTTGAAAACAGGGATCTTCAGTGAGTCCAGGAGCTGATACTCTGTCCTTGGTCCCTGGTGCCACAAGCCCAGCAGAGGGGCCCAAATTTAGGTCCATTCCCCACCTCCTGCACATTCCTGCTCCCCAGACAAGACCCCTCCCCAACTCCTTAGACTAGGGATCAGGCTTTTCCCTCCCCAGTACCCTCTTTCTGCCTCCTCCACTAAGACACACCTTTTACCCTCCACTCGGACTTGGTGTCCTGCCTGCCCCCTGTCCTCCGTCCCTGTTCAAGATACCTGCCCTCCCCTCTGTAGACACTCCCCCCCAACCAGATGTGTTGATGGTCAGGTCATGGGTCACCCTCCCTTCAGTCAAGAGTTTCTCAAGGACTGGCTGGGCCTTGCTCACCCAGGTCCTCAGCCTCTGGTCAAGAGCAGGTGCTAAGTTGGAAGGGCCCCTGTGTGGCTGCAGCTCCTAGTGTCCTGCCCGCTTCCTTGGGCCCTTCCACCCCAGTGAGCTCCCAGCTCTCAGCACACACCTGCCCCTGCCTGGGGCTTCAGGGGGACCATCTTTGCCTGTGAGTTTGAGCTCACGGTCCCTCTCTCATTTTTTGACCCCCTCCCCCGGCTCATTGCATATCTGCCACTTTCCTATCTAGGGGGAATTCCCAGAGGCTTTTCTGTAACTGAAAGTTAGTCCCCAGGTTACATCTCAACAATCGCTTCCCCTGAGTCCTAAGTGCTTAATGTGACGCCCAAGACTGGGAATGTCTGTCCCTGTCATACTCTACTTGCTCTTTTTCCCATAAACATTGCTCTGTGCCCCCTGCTCCTGGCTTCTTCTGTGAGAAGTACCCTTCCCGTATCATTTCCTAAGGATGCAAACTCCAGACTGCAATCATTCTCTTAAAACAGTTTAATCCAAATAGTGGAAAATATAGCAACCCACCTTCTCCAAAGGTTTCAATAGTCACCTTCTGAGGGTCCTGTGATGGGGGTCCCAGAACTCCTGAGTCATAGAAGCAAAAGGGGACCATGAAGATGAGTGCAGGTATTATTGTCAGGACTCAGACTCCTTGGTCTGCCTCCAGAGGACTCTCTTGTCTCTCTGGGGACCTTGGGCATTTGGGGGGGCACCATAAGGGGGAGCCCTGAGTATGAGCCCAGGACTCTGCTCACCCACACCTGACGAGAAGGTAGCGCAGGAATCACCTGACTTACCTCTAAGGTCAGCTTCCTAACCTGAGTCCCGTGGGTCCATTAATGTCCTGGGAGATGGGTTCTAGGAGTTCTGTAACAGCCTTGTAACAGAATGCCATGTTTCCAGGGTATGTGCGTGCATATTTCTGGGATAGTCATATTCTTAATGGGAACTGTGTACTGGAAAAGCTGAAATGTTTCCAAGGGACATTCTTGTATCTTCAAAAGAAGTAGGGTTTCCTAATATTGTGTGCCAAACAGAATAAGTGGAGCAAAAATTTAGGATTCTCTCTGTGTTGTCCGTCTGGAGCAGTGACCTCCATTGGCATCAAGAGAAGCAGGTTCAGAAAGATCTGGTAGCCTCTCTGGGCATTTAATTTTCCCAGCTTGTCTCTTTCCCAAACTACAGCATCCAGGCATCCCTGCATTGAACTACAACTTTGTATCCTTTGACAATGTCTCCCCGTTTCCCCACCTCCCTGCCCCACCGCTGTTCTACTTTTTGCCTCTGTGAATCTGTTTTTTTTTAAGATTCCACACATAAGTGCAATTGCAATAGTTTTTCTGTGTCTCCCTTTCAACTCAGTGTAACGTCCTCCAGGTTTATCTATGTTGTTGCTAATGTCAGAATTTCTTTCTTTTTTAGGGCTGAATAATATTCCTTGTGTGTGTGTTTCTTATTCTATTCACCCACTGATGGACACTCAGGTTATTTTCATATTGGCATGCTCTTTAATATCAGATAAGATGAAAGGGCAAAAACTAAAATTGCAGATTTGGAAAAATAGAATTTCTACAGATTGTTATAAAGTGTTCCATTATTTAAAACATTATCAAAAGGTGGCATATACATATCTTGATACTGCTTGTTGTAAAATGTTATCAAACACTTTATAGAATGAGAGAACTTCTTGAATTTCATTTTCCATCAAAAGATTATCTGTGCACCAGTGTGTTGTAAACTACTGTTAAAATATAGAGCAATAAAAACACCCCACAAAGTTTCCACATGCCCTTTTGAGTAAATCCACCTCCCCAACCCAAAAGGGGACCACTTTCCATCTGCATAGTAGATTAGTTTAACCTGTTTCAGAATCATACTGTGTATATTCTTTTGTTTCTAGAATCTTCCAATTATCACAAAGTTTTTGAGATGCATTCATGTTTTGTGTAGTTTATAGTTCATCCTTTGTGTTGTAATACTCTAGGTTTGACTATATTACTGTGTTTATTCCCCTGTTGACTGATATATTGCCTGCTCCTAATTTGAGATTATTATGAGAAAGCTTCTATTAATGAACATTCTTATATAAGACTTGTAGAGGAAGATTTCATTTCCGTTTAGAAAATACTTATGGTTGAAATTGCTGGGTCATGGGGTAATTTATGTTTAATTGTATAAGAAACTGTCAGACCCTTGAGTGTAGCTTTTACACATCCACAGTGATGTACACTGCCTGGAAAAACTCGTGGACGGAGGAGCCTGGGGGGCTGCAGTCCACGGGGTCGCTAAGAGTTGGACACGACTGAGCGACTTCACTTTCACTTTTCACTTTCATGCATTGGAGAAGGAAATGGCAACCCACTCCAGTGTTCCTGCCTGGAGAATCCCAGGGACAGGGGAGCCTGCCATCTATGGGGTCGCACGGAGTCGGACACAACTGAAGCGACTTAGCAGCAGCAGCAGCAGCAGCAGCAGCAGTGATGTACGCATGTTCCAGTTGCTCCACATGACCACTGCATTCTGCATTGCTTCTTCACTGACCTCCATTTCATTTTCTTCCTAACAACCGGAGGGACAGTTCCAATGTGGGCATCTGAGTGGCCCAACCGTAGAAAATGTCAGTGAGCCATCATCACTCACGGCTAAAATCCAATTTATTTCTCTGGTGTTCAGGCCTATCCAACACCTCTGTTACTCTGCACCTCATTTGTGATGCTCAGATTAAGATGCAGGACTCTGTAGTGACTTGTCCACAGTCACTGCTTACCACAGGGTAAAGGCTGAGCACTATCAGTCTGGGAGCAATGAGAGGTGGAGCTCGTGGGATCCAGGAAGGCTTCCTGGAGGAGGTGATGTGGAGGTCAAAGACAAGTTAGAATTAACAAAGCAAAAAGGCAGGAAAGAGTTGCAGGATTAAATGCTTTGCTCAAGGATCTCATGAGTCTTCCATGGCAGAGCTGATATGACTGCTGCTTGTGTGTAAGAAGGAGGAGGGAGAAGGGAGAATTGAGCCTGGCTAACTGGAGGCTGATTCATATCCCAGCTTGAGTCAGGATTGAGGTTTTGGGGTGGCACAAGGTAAGGATCTGGAGCTAAGACACTTCTAAAACCAAGATCACATGGCCTATAGCCTTGGAGCAAGGGTAGACAAGGAAAAACCATGCCCTTCAGCTAGAGGGAAGGTCAAGGCTGACATCTGCCCCACACAAGTTTTGCGTTTTTTTGTTTGTTTGTTTGTTTTTAAGTTTCCACAAGAGGAATAGAAATTTCAGGTCTTCTTTTCTTGTGAGTTTGGGTCCAAATGTGCATGATCCCTGAGATCCAACAACTCCAACCTGGAAAATTAACACAGTCAGTGCCCAATAGGCAATTGATCTGGAGGGTCTTGAGCAGGAGCCGGTGCAGTTATTCTGGGTGAAGCTCCCAACCCAGTAGGACCCTTCCAGGAAAGGGGTCCTGTAAAATTTCGTCAGCTTAATGACGAAATACATGAGGAACAACCCACTGTGAGTCCCGGGAACTCCAGTGAACACACATCAATCAGAAATACTCAGTAAACAAACTCACTTTATATGATAAAACACATTAGGAAAAGAATCATGAAGTAAGGACAGGACGATGTGAAAGAGGACCATAAAGGGCTGAAGAGTGTCTTCCCAAAATTCATGTCTACTCAGAACTTAGAATGGGCCTTATTTAGAAGTAGGGTCTTTGCAGACATATTTAGTTAAGAATGGAGGGTGAGCCTGAAATCTCATGCCTGGTATCTTTATAAGAGAAATGAGAGAGAGATTTGCACACACATAGTTGAGAGAAGATGAGTACCTGAAGGTGGAGGCAGAGACATAGATAAGCGGCCACAAGCTAAGGGGCCTCCAGAAGGGCCCTCTTTCTGAAGAATCTGAAGCAGCACAGCTCTGCTGACACCTTGATTTCAGACTTCAGGCCTCCAGGACAGTGAGAGAATAAATCTCTGTTGTTTTAAGCCATCAAACTTGTACCAACCTGTTGCAATAGTCCTAGGAAACCAAGATAAGTTTCCAGAAAGGAAAAAAGAGTTTTTGCCTTATTTTTTAAAAGTTTACAGAGAGAATGCCTGACTTCCTGCCCTAGAGCATGGTGGTCACAAGGATCCCAGGACCCCTTGGCATATCCTGTGTCCCCCAGTGTCTGAGACTCACAGGGGAGGATCCACTGATCTAAAAAAGGGTCCAAATGCCCACAGGAGCCAGGAGGGAAGGAAATAAGTAAAAGGGATGGAGAGGACTAGGGCCCCTGGAGAGATCAGCTGCACTTGTTGGGGGTGGTTAAAAAAAGTAAGAGGCCATGTGCATGACATGGTCTTATGTTTATAAACCTGGAAAAAAACTACAGATATGCATCACAAACGTGTGCATGTATGTACGGGTGTGCATGCTCAGTCCCTCTGTCGTGTCAGACCCCATGGACTATAGCCCACTAGGCTCATCTGTCAATGGCATTTTCCCAGACAAGATAACTGGAGTGGGTTGCCATTCCCTTCTTCAGGGGATCTTCCTGACCCAGGGATCAAACCCATGTCTCCTGAGTCACCTGCATAGACAGGCAGATTCTTTACCAGTGAGCCACATGGGAAGCTGCATATGTACACACATGTCTATGTATGATTTCAGAGCATGAGAAAGGTGTTGAAGGCTGTACATGAGGTTGAGGATATGGATGATCCCTGGCTGGAGAGGTGGACACTCTGTGAGCAGGCAGGAAGCTTGGCCATGCCCAAGAGTGTAAACCGGGCACATGTGAGATGCTTATAGTCCTGCTTCATGTCAATTATACATGAGAAGAAGGAAATATAGAAAATGCTAAACAAAGGTGAGAATGAAAAGCAGTATAAAGTAAAGGACATGGCAGCTACTCAGCTCCACCCCTCCTTCCAGAGGCAACACAGCCCAGTGACACCAAATCTCCTGAAGCTTCAAGGGGAGCTGGAAATCCAGATTTCCATGTGAAATTAAAACACTGCAGCTACCAACACTTCGGGAAGAAATAATACTGATTCTACACAATCTCTTCCTAAAAACTCTGTGAAGAGA
This sequence comes from Redunca redunca, assembly GCA_006410935.1. Lineage (NCBI taxonomy): Eukaryota > Metazoa > Chordata > Mammalia > Artiodactyla > Bovidae > Redunca > Redunca redunca. The sequence continues at coordinate 332,620 of SJYQ01096205.1, forward strand.
AACCAAACACATCCCTGGGCCACCTTCAGGACCACCTTCAGGTGTTTGCAACACCTGATCTGGAAGAATGAAGCTTTCATGCACTTACGTCCAAAGTGGGGCTAGGGCCTTCTGTGTCCTCTGTGAGAGGGAGGGAAACAGGTAGCTGGTGTGGATTGAGTGTGTTTTGTGCCAGGCCCTTTCATGAGCCCTTCACATGCTATTATTTATTTAATTGACATAAATCAGGTATTAAGTTTCCTCATCCTACACAAATGAGGAAACTGAGGCTTTGATGACTAACTTGCCCAAGATCATTTAGTTATGAAGTGTCTCCTCCAGGCCCCACAGCCTCCCTGTCACTCTGAGTGTCCATCTCCCCTCCTCCTTCTCTTCTGACCTCCTCCTCCTTCCTCTGTCCTGATCTTGACCTTCCTAGCTCACTGTCTGCCAGTCCACATACCTGGCTGCTGGGGCAGGGAGGGCTCAGCCACATCCAGGCTGCTCTGATGGGGGCACCATGTCCAGGCTCACAGACTAGAGTGGAGGAGGGCTGCAGGGAGACTCAGACAAACTTCCACTTCCTGCTTTCCAGGTGGGAGAACTGAGGCCCAGAGAGGGTACAGGCCTGACCCAGGGTCACACAGCTGGAATCCCCATGCCTCTCCCACTCCAAATCCTCCCTCTGTGCCATTAAAAGGCTCCAAAATTGTCTTTCACCCTTAAATGGAAATCCCAGTGGCAGTTCAGGGAGTTAAGTTGGTAACAAACTGGGGTACAGAGCATTAACATCCCAGAGTAACATATATCTGGTGCCCCTTCCCCACCCCGGCAGTGCCCACTGGGAGGCCCGCAGGCTCCAGGGCTCCCCTGGCAATTGGGGCTCACGGAGCTTTGTGAGTCCAGGGAGGTTCTCTGGGTTTGCTCTCTGTTTCTCTTTCCAGCCTCAGCTTGTCCCAGGGTTTATTATCAGCAAAGGTGATATAATAATCCCCTGATGGCAGGAAGCTGGCTGGGGCTCAGGGTGCTGGCCCTTCCGCCCTGGGGGCCTCTCAGGAAATAGTCCCTTGGAAACAGGGCAGCTGTCCCTGAGGAGGGGGCGGGCTGGGAGGGGCCTCACTCCCCCCACACTGGGCCCTGGAGGAGCCCCTGTGTGAGCAGGACTGCAGCCCTGGCTGGCGGGACTGTCTTGGGCACTTCCATGGTCTCCAGGGTCCCTGCCACTTTGGCCATGTGTCCCTGTCACAGCCCTGAAGCCCCTTCAGGCCCCTGTTCTCCTGTCTCAGTTCCAGTGCAGGCCCCTCCTCCATGGGAAGGTTGGCTCCATGCCTGCATCTCTTCTGGGTCAGAAGACCCCTGCTGGGCTGCCTCAGGGCCCCTGGGTTTCTGGGATCCCCCAGTCATCTCCACTCTATCATCCCCAACCCGCACCCCAGTCCAGGGGTGCATCCTCAGGGCTGTCTCCTCCCAGGGGTCAAGGAGGTGCCTCCTCTCCCAGCTCCTGCCCTTAAAGTGGTCCATCTGTCCATCCCCATCCCCTCACTGGGAGGCCCTGAAAGTCTCCACATCAGCATCAGACACAGCATACTTGTTCATTTCCAATCCCTTGGTTCCCACCTTGGAACCTGCTAACCAGTCTCCAAGGTCAGAAAAATCCTGCTCATGTAGGACTACTCCTAGATCTTTCCAGACTCGCATCTGGATGGCTCCTTTGAAGCTGAAAAGCCAAACATTATGTTTACTTATTCTGTGGTTTCTCCATGACTCTCCTCCTTGGATTCATGCTGGGTTGGGGTCTCCCTTCCCAAATGAGGAAGAATCAAACGTTAAGGCAAAATTGAGGGAAGGGGATTCAGAATAGTTGCTACTAGTACCAAAAGATGTGGGGTCTGGTTGTTCACTGCCCAAAAGTCAATAAGCAGGCGGCCAGGTTGGTGGGAAGGAAAGTTTACTTCATTTCAGATGGTGGCAATTTGACGGGAGGGTGGATGTCTATCCCAAGGCTGACTCCCCTCCCCACCCTATCCACCGTACACCCCTGCCAAGCAGGAGGTGAGAGCCTTCATAGGCTGTGGGAGGGGGCTACATGCAGAAATGGCAGAATCAGCTCTGACAGTCATCTTCAGATCGGTCCTCGGTGGTCTGACTAGCATCATCTTGATTGTTTTAAGTACAGTTAATCTTCCGTTCTAGGGTTGGTTTGTCATTGTTTGAGGCCAGTTCTCAGAACTGGCAGCTTATGTCATGGCTACAGTCTGATCATCACGTAGTTGACTTCTTCCACCTGGCAGGGGTTCCAGTACCTATCAGACAGCTCACAGGATATGGCTCAGAATATTGTCTACAGCCCTCAAGGAGGAGCTAAAGATCCTTAACTAAACTTAATGAGTTCATTATTATTATTATTTGGTCTCCTTTGTCTGTTTTCCTTTGTTTTTGCATGTTCTCATTTCTCTGATTAAACTCATTCTTTAACTAAAGTTTTCCATAGACAAAAGGCAGGCAGAGGTCATGGAGGGAAGGACCATAGAGTCCTGCTCTGTTTCACTACTTCCCACATCATCTTGCTCCCACAGCCTTGCTCTCGCCCCATGGCTCCTCCCTGTTCACCCCTGAAGCTGCCCTTCTCTGGGTGGGGCTGTGTCCCCTCAGATGGCAGCTCTTTCTAGTGATGCTGCAGGGAGGAGAGGCCAGGACTGTGTCTTCAGGTTGCTGTGGAAGGAGCTGCTGCTGCTGCTGCTGCTAAGTCGCTTCAGTCGTGTCCAACTCCGTGCGACCCCATAGACAGCAGCCCACCAGGCTCCCCCGTCCCTGGGATTCTCCAGGCAAGAATAATGGAGTGGGTTGCCATTTCCTTCTCCAATGCAGGAAAGTGAAAAGTGAAAGTGAAGTCACTCAGTCGTGTCTGACTCTTAGCGACCCCATGGACTGTAGCCCTCCAGGCTCCTCTGTCCATGGCATTCTCCAGGCAAGAGTACTGGAGTGGGGTGCCATGGCACTATAGCCGTGTCCTGGGTCCCAGAGCCCCGAGCTTTGGTCCTGGGCTCCCACCCATGGGCTCTGTTGATATACGAGCTATACAGCAAAGCATCCAGATCCACACATTTGGCTTTTTTATCTGGGGTTCCAACATCCTGTTCATGCCACCTTAAGGAAAGCACTTAATTCTCTGAGCCTTAAGTTTTGTCATGTGTAAAATGGGGTTAGCAGTACAATCCTCAATCCCATTTCTGAAACTCTTGGGGTCAGATAGAATTCAAAATTCAGTTTTTTCAGCTTCAGGTATGTGACATGGTACATCTCTATGTGACATGACACCCCACTGGGGTCTGAAAAGACCTTGTAATCAAACACATTAGTGTTTTGTTGCTGCAACTGAACTTTTGAACAGTCACATGAAGTGAAATAAATAGAGATCACAAATTGTCTGTCTGTTTAGGTTAAATTTTGCTATCAAAATTTAAAAAAAAAAGTTTTTTTTCAATTTTGAGAGACCTGAAGTATTGGGGTTAGAGATAAGGGCCATCCTATCCTGTGTCTCCATAGATAATGGCCCACAGCTCAGAGAGATGCAGGATGTTCATGGTTTGAGGCCAGACCCAACCCAGCTGTGAGGTTTGGGATAAGACAAATCTCCTGACAAGGCCAAGGGTGATGGGTGGGGAGAACCATTCTGGAGAGGCTGTGCTGTTACCTGAGTTTCTGGGCCACTGGTTCTAACTCTATGGATTCTGAGCCTCAGCTGTCACAGGGCCCTGAGCCTTTTCCAGGTGTCTGGCTTAACCCACCTCCAGAACTGGACCTTTCTCTGGCGGCTCCTCAGTGAAGACCACTGCCATACTGGTGACCGTGACTTGTCTGACCATCACAGCACCATGCCCCCTGGGGTCACATACCCAAACCTGGAGACCTGGAATACAGTGTGCTGCTTCCTCCGCCTACCACAGCTCTTCTCTACCTGCATGGCCTTCTCCCTGGTGGCCAACATGGGCATCTGGAGAGGGAACATAGGTAACTGGGCCATGGCCATCTGGGGCTTCTGTTTTGCTGTGACACTCATAATAGTCACAGTCGAGTTTTTTGATTTCAAATCACGCTTTCCTTTCTTCTGGTACAACCTCCCCATCACCTACGCCTGCTACGCCACCCTCCTCTGCCTCTTGGCCTCCAGCATCTACTCCGTCACCCACATCCAGTTCCTGCCTGATGGACCTCTTCGGGACCAGGCCACCGCTGCCACTGCAGTCTCCTGTGTCGCTTCTGCACTTTATGCCATAGATGTGGCCTTTGTGTGGAGCTGCTATGAGTTCGAAGAGATCCCCTGCTATGTGCACACTGTGGCAGGCCTACTGAAGGTGCTGGAGACCTTCATGGCCAGCATCATCTTTACCCTCCTCAGCAACACCTCCCTCTACCTGCACCAGCCGGCCTTGGAGTGGTGTGTGGCTGTGTACTCCATCTGCTTCATCCTGGCAGCACTAGCTATGCTGCTAAAACTGGGTGACTGGGAGTACACACTGCCTGTCCCCTTCCCCATTTTCCAGTTGGGGCTAACCTTGTTCTCCGTCCTCCTCTACATCAGCGCTCTGGTCCTCTGGCCGCTTTACCAATTCTATGAGGAATTTGGCGGGCAGCCCCAGTGGTCCAGTGATATCAGCTGTTTCGATGACCTCATGTGCACCTGGATCCAGCGACTGGCTGTGGCCATCCTGACAGCCGTTAACCTATTGATTTATGTGGCTGACTTGGTGTACTTGGCCTGCCAAGGTTTCTGCCGGGACTGAGGACCAGCCCAGGGACTTCTGATCCCGTCTGGTCACAGGAGGTCTCCTCACTGAGCTCTGTTACCCTCTGATGTCTTCAGTGGACGTGAACTTGGGCAGACTCTGGGAGATGGTGAGGGACAGGGAAGCCTGGCTGGCTGCAGTCCGTGGGGTCGCAGAGAGCCAGACACGACTCGGCAAGTGAGCAACAGAGGTGTCCTCTGATGTCCTCTTCCTGGCTCCCTCACTCCCTCTTCACATCTTTCCCCACTCATCTCTCTCTTTTCTGTTTCCTTCCCTCCATCTCCTCTATCTCCTTCCTATTTTCCTTGGTTGCCCATGTCCTGTTTTGCTTCTTTCTCTTGTTTCTCTCATCTTTTCTGCATTTTCTGCTTTTTGCCCCTTTTCTGGTCATCCTTGGTTTCTTGTCTCCTGCGTCCTGACCACCTCTCCCCATTTTCCTTCTTCTGACCCATCAGGACCTGAGACTCCTTCCTTCTCTGTCCACCACCCCCTCCCACCTCCTAACTGACTCCACAGCACCCAGCCCTCTGTGCAGCTGTTCACACCCTGAGCCTCCGGAGGGGCCTCACTGCCAAAGCAAGTCTGTCCACCTGGGGGTGCCTTAGTTGGTGTGTATGTGGGGAGAGTTAGGGGGTGGGTTGGGAGGGGTTGGTGGCTGGAGGTATGTAGCTAGAATTTGGCCTCCTTTCTCCCAGTGGAGAGGGATCTACAGTGTACCTCCTCTTTAAGTCACACAAAAATCTCTGGAGGTCAGTAATTCCCAGTGAGCAGGACCCTGGATCCCTGGGTCCCATCTTGTGTTCAGCCCCACCTGAAATGGGCTCCAGAGTTTTTCCAGGCTTACTAAATATCTGCTGTGTAGAGGTCATCTTAACAGAAGTTGGGATACATTTTATCCCAACTACTTTCTGGGAAAATAAAAAAGGAGCTGAAAAAAATCACAAGGTCTTGAAGACATCTGTCTGCAGTATTTGTGGGGGGCTGCGATGTGGCCCTCCTCCCTCAGTGATCAAAGCAGCAGGTCCTGCCTCTGCAGGGAGCCATATCCTGCAGCTGACGGACTAGTAAGACATGTGGTCCAGTGGACTCGGCTACTTTTGCCAGAACTAGATGAGTGATAGCACCTGAGTGGTCTATCACAGAAATCTTTACCTGGCCTGGGAATGAGCATCCCTACCAACCTGGGCAAATTGGTTAAAGATGTATCTGAAAACTTGGTTGAAATTAAGATGGAAATAGAGGGGCTGTGTAATAAAGAATGCTGTCTACCATCCAGTTCTACAAGAATCTAGTCATCAGCTACTGCAGTCACTGATCTAGAATCCACCTTGAAAGGAATTGAGGGCAAAGATCAGGATAAGGCACTTTGTGGTCTGGGAAAACTGGAAGAAGTGGCCTCAAAGAGATATTTTCAGGAGAAACTTTTATGGATCTAGTTTCTTGCACCCTCTCATGCTCTTGCAGAAAAGTGCTAAAACTGTTAAATAAGATGCCTATTCCTCAGGAGGACTGTTTATTATTCTGAGGTTGGCTTGAATAAAATTTCCCGTTTCTTTCTTAGACTGTTGATTAATTTTCCATTGACAAAATCAAGTATGCACTGATGTCTACAAGTCTGGGTAAAGAATCTCATATTCTTCTATTTTCCTAAATCAAACTGAATACAACACTGGGAGTTTACTTCTAAGAGGAGATGCCTCTGTGCTTTAGTAAAAGAATTGTCCAGGGTGGGCTCACCTGAGGGGCTCACTGTCCAAGCCTGTGGTTCATGACGGCGGCTACTCCCTCCTGTTGGGGGGGGGGCAGTTAAGTGTCATTTGTCACAATTCCAAGACTGGTCTTATCCCCTCACTATGGAGCTCAAAAGAGAGTGTAAAGGTCCTCTGCTTAGTCCAATCCTCTTGTCATAGAGGAGGAGCAGCTGGACCCCAGGGAGGGCAGCACTTGTCCAGTCACCCTGTGTGTGGCAGAGTCAGAGTCAGGACCCAGGCGCCCTGTCCCCAGGCCGGCTGTCTGTCCACGGCCGCACGCTGCTTGTGACAAGTGTGGCAGCAGCATCCTCCAGGCTGGGATTCTGCCCCGTCCACCCTCATTCTGCACAAACCTGCCCCGTCCCCTGAGGAGGGCACTCACTGCTGCTGAGTCAGTTTCCTCATCTGCTAGAGGAGGGGGGGTGCCAGAGACCCCTGGTCCCTCCCAGCCCCCCTCTTCCCGGGGCGCCTGGACTTGCCAGTCCTGGAGACTCAGACGTGGAGATGGAAGCCGGCTCCCTCCCCTCTGGCCACCCTCTCTGGTTGTTTCCTTTTGGCTTCTGGGTCCTGTTGATTGGTCACATCCTTTCTGATTATACAGACCCTCCTACCCCACGACCTCTGCTTGGTGGGGAACACGTTTCTCTTTTATAACATGAGTTTCCTCAGTCAGTTCCCAGTGTTCCAACTCTCTAGTGATTTTTGTCAAAACACAAGCTACTTCCAGGTGCCCCCACAGTCTGAGGTGTCCCAGACTCCCTTGTTTCTGCACATTCTTGTTCTCCCACATCTTCAGAGTCCAGCTCAGCAGTCTGAATGCTCTCATTCTGTTTGGAGAGCTCATGTTACCTTTAGGGAATACAAAGTTCATTCTGTTAAGAGTACAGAAAGACTGACCATATGCAGGGGAAGTGGAAACAGAAGCCCAGAATGAGAGAGAGGCAGACCTGGGGTCCACGGCTGGGTCCACAGTCACAGGTGCTCCTGGCTCCAGTCCAGTGGCCCCACAGCCCTGATCTGGTCTCCCTGGGGATGAATGGTGATCATGTGGAGAGCAGAGCCCAAGAGATCAGTTTTCTAGTTTCGATTCTGCAGCTCATCTGCCATGAGCACAGACAAGTCTTGTCACTGATCTGAACCTCAGTTTCCCATTTATAAAATAAGCAAATTATACTAAAGGGATTATTATTAAGCAATTTTCCCTGAGGCTCTAAGTTTCTGGTGAGTTGATGGGGTTGTAAGTAGGTTGATGGCATCATCTACCACTTTTCTCTAACCAGAGCTGTATGAAATGAATTCTCTCACTCAAGATCTCATTTGATAATAAGGGTGGATAGGTTTAAAATAACTTTAGGACAAATATTAATAAACCATGGTGTAGCCACAAGATGTAATACTATACACCTTGGAAAAATGAGGAGTCTTTCAAAATAATAATAAGAAAATATCCCCAGGATTTATAAGGAAAAAACAGTAAGATACAGAATTATGAATGGTATGATACATTTTAAATAATCAATGGAGAGAAAATAAAAATAAACACATCTGTATTTGCTTGATTCGCATCAAAAAGCACATGAAGGACTCCTAGGAGTCCAGTGGAGCAGTTACCTGGTCCTGGTGGGGGAGGGGAGCTGAGGGTTGAGTGAGGAGGGATTATATGGCTCAATATATGGCTTTTTAGAACAACTTGATTTTGAAACAGGGAAGTAAATTACCTTTTTAAGAAAACAAAATTCAAGCTTGAAAAATATCCCAAGAGGAGAAGAAGGGTCAGGGGAGGGATGGTTGGCCGATGGCCTCCATGCTTCCTGCAGATTTGATGGACAGGCTCGGGGAGGAGCTGAGAGATGCCCACACAGGCTTGTCTCCAAAGGCAGAAGGAAGGGAGGTACTTTGGGTCCAGGGGTCTGGGGAGGGGAAACTGTAGCCCCCAAGACCACCTTCTGGGTGACCAGGGCCTCCTCCAGCCCTTTAGCACACAGAGTTGATGGAGAAGACCCCCCATTCACCTGGTGCCCAAGCCTCAGTCCCTTCCCTTGCTCCCTGCCTGGCCTGGGCTCCCTGTCTCCTGGGGCAGCGGCCAGAGGCTCTCTTCTCAGCCAGTCAGAGCCTCCTCCAGGCAGGGTGACTCCAGCTGACGTCCCCCAGACTGTGGCCTGAGCTGCATTCAGAACAGAGCTGAAGGCACAGATGTTCCCATTCTATGGCTTTTCTTGGAAAATCATGGAGACGACTTCCTCAATCTAGCTTTGGGTGGTGAGAAGAGGGATAATTCTCTCCTGCAGCCTCAGGCACCTGGCTGTCCACCCTGGTTGGGGATGGCAGTTGCTGGCTGCCAATCCAAGCAGCCCTTGTCTATGAGGCTGGCTGTGAATGTCCTTGTAGAGAGGCTGGTGGCTGGAGAGTGATGAGCTCCATCAGCCCCTACCTAAAGTCTGCACACTCTGTTTTTTTCTGGCTGGTTTTCCAACAGGGACTGATCTGACTGAAATAGGGATGCTGTTGCAGGATCTCTGGGTGGGGCACTGCAGCCAGACCAGGACACTCAGTGTCCTGGACATGACTCCTGGACCCAAAGGAAGGATTCCAATCTCGTTCCCACAGATCCGCAACTCTTGCAAGTCCACTATCGTTGTTTCCTAGTTTTATAAACGAGAAGGAGGGATAAGGTGCTGAAGGTCAGCAGGGGGCACCCATCCCTCTTCCTGCACCCTTGCCTGAAAGCTCCCCAATGCTGAGGCACCAATATCAAGATGAGATGAATGGACCTCTGAGAGGGGGTATCACCCCCAGGAAATAATGTCCCCCTCCAGGAAATAAATGCAACTGGAAGAGTGAGGTGAAGGCAGGGTATTAATTAAGTCCCAGGGACATCTTCTTGGACCCACAGGATTCAGGATGTTAAGGAAATTGACACTTGTCTCCATCCCAGCTCAAGCATTTGTTGCCGTCTCAGTGCTGGGTGGTGTCCACTGACACTCAGCTCAGAGAGAAAAAATAGATAAGAGGAGGACCCGAGGGAGTAGAGAGAATATGGAGCCAGGTTACTGCCAAAGATGCATGTTCCCAAAGCAAGAGCGTTTTTGCCCTGAAGAGATGAAGGCCTCTAGTCCTTGGGGTGGAGAAGGTGATGGCACCCTACTCCAGTACTCTTGCCTGGAAAATCCCATGGATGGAGGAGCCTGGAAGGCTGCAGTCCATGGGGTTGCTGAGGGTCAACACGACTGAGCGACATCACTTTCACTTTTCCCTTTCATGCATTGGAGAAGGAAATGGCAACCCAATCCAGTGTTCTTGCCTGGAGAATCCCAGGGACTGGGGAGCCTGGTGGGCTGCCGTCTATGGGGTCACATGGAGTCAGACACGACTGAAGCGACATAGCAGCAGCAGCAGCAGTCTTTGGGGTGGGGTGAACTCCACCAGGCGTGCAGCCCTTGCTGCTCTCGAATTCTCCTGGAGATGCGGTAGAGCTCCACGGTTGCCTTGGCATCTTTCACTGAGTTATGTCACAGCACGCTGTCCTGCAGACACAAGACAAAGAGGGGCTGGGGGTTGAATCCAGGCACCATGGGACTCAGGCCTTCCCTGCTAACATCCTGACACCCAGGGCTGAAGTGGGTCAGGGATGAATCTCCAAGGCCTCTGACACCCTGGACTCAGCAGGTGTCTGGAGCAGGCCTGGCTTCACCCATGAGCCTGGGGCCTAAGCAGGACCAGGCAAGGAATCCAGGTCCTGAGGCCAAGTGTGCCGTCCAGGGGCTTCCCATATGCTGGATGGGGGCAGGGCACTATGAAAATACTGGAGTAGGTTGCCACGCCCTCCTCCAGGGGATCTTCCTGACCCAGGGATCGAACCTGCATCTCTTATACCTCCTGCATTGGCAGGCAGGTTCTTTACCACTAGCACCACCTGGGAAGCCCCCCTAGCTTATACCCTTCCTCTTTTCTTTATATAAACTATGAGGAAAACCTGGGGAGTTAGGAGTGGATTCCTTGGGACATGACTTCACATTTTCCCTAGGATTAGTAGCTTCCTCAATAAAGCTATTTTTCTTTTAACCAACACTTGTCCCTCTCCATTGGGCTTCTGAAAAGAGGCAGCCAAACCTGAAGGAGGTCCCTAAATAAGGATCCAGGACGAGGACATCATGACTTGTAAAGAAGAGGGAACTGGGAGCCCCTGAGCTGATCCTCAGTCCTTGAAAAAACCATGTGGGCCAAGAACACCAAGTCGACCACGTAAATCAGCAGGTTGATGGCTGTCAGGATGGCCACTGCCAGTTGCTGGTCCCAGGTACACACAGAGAAGATGAGCCTGTCATTGCAGCGCGACCGCTCGGGCTGGCCACCAAACTGCTCATCAAACTGGTAGAGAGGCCAGAGGACCAGAGCGCTGGTGTAGAGGAGGACGGAGAGCAGGGTCAGCCCCAGAAGAAAAGTGGGAAAGGCAATGGGCAGCCTGCTGTCACAGTCACACCAGTTCAGCAGAAGGGCCGCGGCTGCCAGGAGGAAGCAGATGGAGTACACGGCCACGCACCACGCCAGGGCCGGCTGGTGCAGGTACAGGTGGCTGTCAACGATAAAGGCGAAGATGACACCAGCCACAAGAGTCTCCAGCCCCTTGAGCAGTCCTGGCACAGTGACCATGTAGCCGGTGGTCACACCGAGCCAGACCCAGGTCCGAGCCCAGGCCACTTCGCTGGCATAAGCCACAGAAGCAGTGCAGGAGAAGGCAGTGGCGGCGATGGCATGATCCTGGGAGCGGCCACGGGGGAAGAACCAGATGTAAGTGATGGGGTAAACGATGGAGGCCGAGATGCAGAGGAGGGCAGCGTAACAGGCATAGGTGATGAGGAAGTTGTACCAGGAGAAGGGGAAGCGGGACTGGAGCCCACAGAACTCGATTATGAGGATGATGAGGGTCACGAGAAAGCAGAAGCACCAGATGAATATGGACCAGTTACTTACAGCCCCCATCCAAGTGCCCATGCTGGCCACGAGGGAGAAGGCCAGGCAGGTGGAGAGCAGCTGCAACAGGTGGAGGAAGTAGCCCAGGAGGACTGCAGAAAGCAGGCCTGAGGATGAGCACATGGTGATCGTGAAGTCAGACCAGTCTCTGTCCCCAGTACGGCAGTGGTCTTCCCTGAGGACCCACCAGAGAAAGATCCAGCTCTGGAGGGGGAGTAAGTCAGATGCCTGGAAAAGACTCAGAGTGCTGTGACCGCTGAAGCTCAGGGTCTGTGGAGTTAGAACCAGCGGCTCAGACACCTGGGTAACAGGACAACCGCTTCAGGATGATTCTCCCCACCCATCACCCTTGGCCTTGTCAGGAGACTTGTCTTATCCCAAACCTCACAGCTGGGTTAGGTCTGGCATTAACCCATGAATAAATATTTTTTTAATTATTACTTTGTGGTACATGACGTTATCTGCAGAAACACGGGGTAGGATGGTCCTTATCTACATTACTCAATTTTCATGTCTTTGAAAACTCAAAAAGAATTTAAAAAAAATTCATTTGGCCTTTAATGTCATGGATTTTGCTCCAAATTGGAATCTTAAATAAATATAATATTAAATTAAAATAATTCATTTGGTAACAAAATTTTACCTCAATGGACATGAGACAATTTCTGATCTTTATTTCACTTAGTGTGAATGTTTAAATGTTTGGTTGAAGAAACAGTACTGGGTGTGACTGTAAGGTGCTTTAAGACCCCAAGGGGTGTTACATCGTGCAGGGTAGATTCACCATGTTTCATGACTGAAGCTGAAAAATTCTGAATTCTGGAGGATATATGACCTCAGATGTTTCAGGAATGAGGTACTGGATTGTACTGTTAACTCCATTTTGCAGAGGAGGAAACAAAAAACACTCAAGGACTTAAGTACCATCCCTAAGTTCATACCATGGCTGCTGCTGCTGCTAAGTCGCTTTAGTCATGTCCGACTCTGTGTGACCCCATAGACAAAAGCAGCCCACCAGGCTCCTCTCTCCCTGGGATTCTCCAGGCAAGAATACTGGAGTGGGTTGCCATTTCCTTCCCCCAATCCATGGCTAGGAAATGGAAATTCAGATAAAAGTACCAAAGCTGTGGGTTTGAGCACTTTGTTCTGTACTGCACAAGTCAGCAGGGCCCATGGGTGGGAGCCCAGAACCAAACTTGAGCTCTGGGACCCAGGACACAGCTGCAGGTCTTCCTTTCACAGCAACCTGAAGACACATGTGTCCCGGCCTTTCCTCTCTGTAGCATCACTAGCAGGAGCTGCCATCTGAAGGCACACAGCCCTACCCGGAGGAGTGGAGATCAGAGATTAACAGGGAGGAACCATGGGGTGAGAGCAAGGCCATGGGGACAAGATGGCATGGGAAGTAGAAACTATTCTGAATCCTCTCCCCCAATTTTGCCTTAACATGTGGCTCTTCTCCATTGGGACAGGGGACACCAACCCAGCATGACTCCAAGGTGGAACATCATGGGGGAACCACAGAATAAATTGACATAGTGTTTGACTCTTAAGCTCCAAAGATGCCATCCTGATGGGAGTCTGGGAGTAGTCCTACCTGTGACGATTCTGCTGGCCTGGGAGACTGGTTAGCAGCTTCCAAGCTGGAAGAAGAGATTGGAAATGAACCAGGATGCTCTCTCTGATTCTGATGAGGAGCCTTTCAGGGCATCCAGGGAGTGGGTGGGGATGGATGGATGGTTGGCCCCCTTTTAAGGGCAGGAGCTGAAAGAGGAGGCACCTGCTGGACCCCTGGGAGGGGACAGCCCTGAGGCTGTTCCCGAGACTGGGGCAGAGTGGAGATGACTGGGGGGATCCCAGGGTCCCAGGGGCCCTGAGGCAGCCCAGTAGGTGTCTTCTGATCCAGAAGGGATGCATGCATGGAGCCATCCTTCCCATGGAGGAGGGGCCTGGACTGGAACTGAGACAGGAGAACAGGGGCCTGAAGGGATTTTGAGGCTGTGACAGGGACACGTGGCCAGAGTGTCAGGGACCCTGGAGACCATGGAATTGCCCAGGTCACCTGCCCAAGGCAGTCCCGCCAGCCAGGGCTGCAGTCCTGCTCACACAGGGGCTCCTCCGGGGGCCAGTGTGGGGGGAGTGAGCACCCTCCCAGCCCACCCCCTCCTCAGGGACAGCTGTTTCCAAGGGACTATTTGCTGAGAGGCCCCCAGGGCTGAAGAGCCAACACTCTGAGCCCCAGCCAGCCTCCTGCCATCAGGGGCCTTGTTGCCTTTGCTGATAATAAACCCTGGGACAAGCTGAGGTGGAAAGAGAAACACAGAGCAAACCTGAGAACCTCCCTGGACTCCCAGAGCTCCTTCAGCCCCAATTGCCAGTGGAGCCCTGGAGACTTCGGGCCTCCCAGTGGGCACTGCCAGGGGTGGGGGAGGGGTACTGGCGTGAGGGAAGCTGGGGGTGTCACGCTGCCTGTTCCTCAGTTGCTCTGCCACCAACATCCTCAAAGTCACCCTTGACTCCACCTAAGGTTAAATGACAACTTTGGATCCATTTGATGGCACAGGGGAGGACTTGGGGAAGGAGAGGCATGGGGGTTTGTGCTGTGTGACCATGGGTAAGGTATGTCCCCTCTCTGGGCCTCAGTTTCCCCATCTGAAAAGAAGAGCTTTGCCTGAGTCTTCCAGCAGCCACTTCTCCATTTTAATCTTTGAGCCTGGACATGGTGTCCCCATCAGAGCACAGCCTGGATGTGCCTGAGCCTTGCCTGTCCAGCAGCCAGGCGTGTGGACTGGAAGACAGTGAGCCGGGAAGGTCATGACCAGGAGAAAAGAAGGAGGAGGTGCCAGAAGGGCAGAGAAGTGGAGGAGAAGGCTCTGGACCTTCTCCTGGTCCAGAAAGGCTCTGGACCTTTGGCAGACATTTCAGAGTTGGATGATCCTGGGCTAGTTACTCACCAGAGCCTCAGTTTCTCCATCTGTATAATGGGCTTAATCCCTACTTTTTATCAATTAAGTGAACAAAAGCATGTGAAAGGCTTATCAGAAGGCCTGTCACATGACACCCTTAATTCATTCCAGTTACCTGGCCAAGCACCATGGTAACCATTTGCATGAGTTGTTTTATGACAGGAGGTCCTGGTAAGGAACACAAAACTAATAAGCCACCACCAACCAGAAGAGTTTAGGAAAGGTTCAAAAGTGACACCATGTGTCCAACCACCTCGCAGAATCCTTCTTGCTGGCATCCATCTTGGCTGAACAAGGCGTGCACCACCAAGAAGGACTCTGAGTCAGAAGGATTGGCTAAAGACAACCCAGAAACTAATTCTATCACCATAAAACCCAAGACTGCAAGCCATGTGGCAGAGCAGTTCTCCTGGATTCTCTTACCCTACTGCTCTCTGCCTGGGCGCCCCTTTCCAGTAAAATCTCTTGCTTCTGTGTCTCCTCAGATAATTAATTTCTGAGTGTTAGGCAAGAGCCCACTTTCAGGCCCTGGAAGGAGTCCGCCTTCCTGCAACGTAAGAAGTCAAGAAAACATTATAAATGGTCCTATGATCATACAAATCAGGTCCAGCATCTTGGACAAGCTATCGGTCTCTGATGTTGTCTCCTTCTTGTCCTGGTGTAGTGCAGTTTCCCCTCTGTTTGAGTGTCATTTTAAGGTGAGATCAGGTCAGCTGTCCTCTCTATAGACCAGTCCAGTGTAGGGGCCTTTGGAAATGGGAATTAATCCAAGAGTCAAATTCCCTTCAATTCCAGTATGCATGAGCTAGTTAAGAATACCTGAGAAAAAGATCCTTCCAACCAAGTTGGAGACAGTCCCTTAAACTGTCTTTTTCCAGTCCTGGTTGCAGGTCATGAGGCATCTGATCTTCATCCAAAGGTAGACTACTGAGATAAGCTTCAGAAACAAACTTAGGGTGTTCTTTAAGAATTCAGTTAGATGTTACATTAATATCCCATAACAGCAAAGAACTATCCAGGAAGTGAGTCAGACCTCCATTAACAGACTGGGATTTGATATTTATTGAAACATCTTTTTCTCCCTAAAATTGCCCTCGTTTTTATCAAATATAACCAAATTAAGGCCAGTTTGTTTGCAAAACAGGTCTGCTGTCAATAAATTTGGCCTGATGACTTATATAACCATAATCAACCATAGACTTTATGCTTTGCTGAAACATTAATCTCAGACTGAACTTTTAAAATAAAACAGGGCAGGGAAAGTCACACCAAAGGCTTACCACAGATTTCGTCTGACAAATCCAAGTGAATTCTTCCCTTTTCAAGGTCTCAAAAATTCTTGAGATTTCTGTACCTGTTAATGAGATAAACTTCCTAACTCATCTGATAAATTTACTGGAAACCTAAGAGTTTCCAATGTCTGGAGGAGTCAGAGAGAAAATATAATTGTTTTAATTTGTTTATAAAGTATCAGTTCCGTTCAGTTGCTCAACTGTGTCCGACGCTTTGCGACCCCATGATCTTTGCAACCCCATGAATCGCAGCACGCCAGGCCTCCCTGTCCATCACCAACTCCCGGAGTTCACTCAGACTCACGTCCATCGAGTCTGTGATGCCATCCAGCCATGGTCATCTCATCCTTGGTCATCCCCTTCTCCTCCTGCCTCCAATCCCTCCCAGCATCAGAGTTTTTTCCAATGAATCAACTCTTCACATGAGGTGGCCAAACTATTGGAGTTTCAGCTTTAGCATCATTCCTTCCAAAGAATACCCAGGGTTGATCTCCTTCAGAATGGACTGGTTGGATCTCCTTGCAGTCCAAGGGACTCTCAAGAGTCCTCTCCAACACCACAGTTCAAAAGCATCAATTCTTTGGCACTTAGCCTTCTTCACAGTCCAACTCTCACATTCATACATGACCACAGGAAAAACCATAGCCTTGACTAGACAGACCTTAGTTGGCAGAGTAATGTCTCTGCTTTTGAATATGCTATCTAGGTTGGTCATAACTTTCCTTCCAAGGAGTAAGCGTCTTTTAATTTCATGACTGCAATCACCATCTGCAGTGATTGTGGAGCCCCCCAAAAATAAAGTCTGACACTGTTTCCATAAGCAAACCTAAAAATAAAGAAATGGGATCAGTTTCTGGAAAGACTGATTCCCCCGTGTCGTTCTTTCCCCTTCTGGCTAAATTCCCATCTGGTACATGAGTACTAGCCTGCTAATTTTGCCTGGGCTTCTAAGATCAGACTGAGAAGGCCTCAGTGCCTCCTCTCCTTCAGGAGAACGGAAAGACGCCTGTGGCCTATGTAGGTGGTGATTAGTATTCCACATAAACCAAGTTATTCAGCCTCCTTTTCTCCACTAATTTTCCTACTACACTATCCGTTTCTAATCTCTCTCTATATCTGTAATTAAATAAGTTTTTTCCTGGGACGCCTACTCCGTCTCCCCTTTGAATTACCCTGGATCCACTGGGGCTAGACCCTGAAACCAGTGGATGCTGGCAATTTGATCTTTGGTTCCTCTGCCTTTTCTAAAACCAGCTTGAATATCTGGAAGCTCATGGTTCACATATTGCTGAAGCCTGGCTTGGACAATTTTGAGCATTACTTTACTAGCATGTGAGATGAGTGTAATTGTGCATTAGTTTGAACATTCTTTGGCATTAACTTTCTTTGAGATTGCAATGAAAACTGACCTTTTCCAGTCTTGTGGCCACTGCTGAGATTTCTAAATGTGCTGGCATATTGAGTGCAGCACTTTCACAGCATCATCTTTTAAGATTTGAAATAGCTCAACTGAAATTCCATCATCTCCGTTAGCTTTGTTCGCAGTGATGCTTCTTAAAGCCAACCTGACTTCATATTCCAGTATGTCCGGCTCTAGGTGAGTGTGAGTGATCACACCTTCATTATTATCTGGGTCGTGAAGATCTGTTTTGTACAGTTCTTCTGTGTATTCTTGCCACCTCTTCTTAATATCTTCTGCTTCTGTTAGGTCCATACAATTTCTGTCCTTTATTGAGCCCATCTTTCCATGAAATATTCCCTTCAGTTCAGTTCAGTTCAGTTCAGTCGCTCAGTCGTGTCTGACTCTTTGCGACCCCATGAATCGCAGCATGCCAGGCCTCCCTGTCCATCACCATCTCCTGGAGTTCACTCAGACTCACGTCCATCGAGTCTGTGATGCCATCCAGCCTGGGTCGTCCCCTTCTCCTCCTGCCCCCAATCCCTCCCAGCATCAGAGTCTTTGCCAGTGAGTCAACTCTTCTTATGAGGTGGCCAAACTACTGGAGTTTCAGCTTTAGCATCATTCCTTCCAAAGAACACCCAGGGTTGATCTCCTTCAGAATGGACTGGTTGGATCTCCTTGCAGTCCAAGGGACTCTCAAGAATCTTCTCCAACACCGCACTTCAAAAGCATCAATTCTTTGGTGCTAAGCCTTCCTCACAGTCCAACTCTCACATCCATACATGACCACAGGAAAAACCATAGCCTTGACTAGACGGACCTTAGTCGGCAAAGTAATGTCTCTGCTTTTGAATATACTATCTAGGTTGGTCATAACTTTTCTTCCAAGGAGTAAGCGTCTTTTAATTTCATGGCTGCAGTCACCATCTGCAGTGATTGTGGAGCCCCCAAAAATAAAGTCTGACACTGTTTCTACTGTTTCCCCATCTAGTTCCCATGAAGTGATGGGACCGGATGCCATGATCTTTGTTTTCTGAATGTTGAGCTTTAAGCCAACTTTTTCGCTCTCCTCTTTCACCTTCATCAAGAGGCTTTTTAGCTCCTCTTCACTTTCTGCCATAAGGGTCTTCATAGAACCGTTCAACTTCAGCTTCTTCAGCATTACTGGTTGGGGCATAGAGTTGGATTACCGTGATATTCAATGGTTTGCCTTGGAAACGAACAGAGATCATTCTGTCCTTTTTGAGATTGCATCTAGTACTGCGTTTCAGACTCTTTTGTTGACATGATGGCTACTCCATTTCTTCTAAGGGATTCCTGCCCGCAGTAGTAGATATAATGGTCATCTGAGTTAAATTCACCCATTCCAGTCCATCTTAGTTTGCTCAGTCTTAGAATGTCAATGTTCACTCTTGCCATCTCCTGTTTGACTATTTCCAATTTGCCTTGATTCATGGACCTAGCATTCCAGGTTCCTATGCAATATTGTTCTTTACAACATCAAATCTTGTTTTTATCACCAGTCCCATCCACAACTGGGTGTTGTTTCTGCTTTGGCTCCATCCCTTCATTCTTTCTGGAGTCATTTCTCCACTGATCTCCAGTAACATATTGGGCACCTACTGACCTGGGGACTTCATCTGGGGTTTACCAAATTACAGTCATAGTTTGAGGGGAAGGTTTCCCCTATTCTCAGAAAATAGAGATTCAAACCCATAATTTTATCAGATAGAAACCATAAAAGCTATAAGCATATTTGCTGGTTCACTCAGTCCTTTTTTAACTTTTGTGAAGTCATCATGTTTCCCATTAGAATACCAGGACATATCAGAACGTTAGGAACTCCATTAACTTCTAGGATATCTATATCAGTAATATTTCCATACATTATAACTTGAGGATTTATAGCTCATTTGATAATATTTCCCATGCAATTTAACCAACCAAATAAACAAAAATTATCTTAACATCTCTCTTTGGGATGTTTCAGGGACCCTCTGAAGTATCCTAAAATTAGCTAGAGATCAAAAGGAACTTCATCAGAATTCAATTCAGGAAGTTTGAATCACTTCCTGATTCACTCAAAAGGGTTTAGAACATTCAATCAAGTTTAGTCAGTACTGATGGGTGTATCATTTAGCTTGCTGATATGTCACAATGGGTATATATACCAAGGCTCAAAGTCTAGTAAAAGTCATCTTGGACCTAGTTGGCTCTAACCAGTTTTCCTATGGCTGTGTCATTCCTAAAAACCCATTCATCCAACTAATTATAATGAAACTTTAGAAAATACTAATCATGCATAACTCTTTTTAGTATTATTTTTTATACCTTCTTCTACTGAAAACACATCTTAGTTTCCATAAAGTATTTTCCACAGTGAGGTACATTTCTTGTTAACAAATTTGTAACAAAATACAATCTTATTTGACCTCTAGTAAACCTAAGTACAACAAAAGTATTATACTTATTGATGGTTTTAGAGACATGTCTGTGTTACCAGGTATTAATTTAATACTGTCAACTAAAAAAGATGTACAACTTGAGAGTTGTGAGTTAAGTTTTATTTGGGGCAAAATGAAGACTGCAGCCTGGGAGGCAGCATCTCAGATAGCTCGGAGAGACTGCTCCAAAGTGGCAGTGGGGGAAAGTCAACATATAAGGTTTTGGTAAAGGGGGAGTTCAATATTATGAAACACTCCTTATTTTACAAAAGGTTTTTGTAAGTCATGAGGATCTGATGTCACCATGAAGGGATTTAGTGCTTCTCTAGATATGAAGAAATGCAAGGATTGAGATCATAAAATCTGTTCCTAAACACCTCCACAGGACTGGAAAAGGTCAGTTTTCATTCTAATCCCAAAGAAAGGCAGTGCCAAAGAATGCTCAAACTACCGCACAATTGCACTCATCTCACATGCTAGTAAAGTAATTCTCAAAATTATCCAAGCCAGACTTCAGCAATACGTGAACCATGAACTTCCAGATGTTCAAGCTGGTTTTAGAACAGGCAGAGGAACCAGAGATTAAATTGCCAACATCCGCTGGATCATAGAAAAAGCAAGAAAGTTCCAGAAAAACATCTATTTCTGCTTTATTGACTATGCCAAAGCCTTTGACTGTGTGGATCACAATAAACTGTGGAAAATTCTGAAAGAGATGGGAATACAGACCACCTGACCTGCCTCTTGAGAAACCTATATGCAGGTCAGGAAGCAACAGTTAGAACTGGACATGGAACAACAGACTGGTTCGAAATAGGGAGAGGAGTACATCAAGGCTGTAGATTGTCACCTTGCTTATTTAACTTCTATGCAGAGTACATCATGAGAAACGCTGGGCTGGAGGAAGCACAACCTGGAATCAAGGTTGCTGGGAGAAACATCAATAACCTCAGATATGCAGATGACACCACCCTTATGGCAGAAAGTGAAGAGGAACTAAAAAGCCTCTTGATGAAAGTGAAAGAGGAGAGTGAAAAAGTTGGCTTAAAGCTCAACATTCAGAAAACGAAGATCATGGCATCTGGTCCCATCACTTCATGGGAAATAAATGGGGAAACAGTGTCAGACTTTTTTCTTTTGGGCTTCAAAATCACTGCAGATGGTGATTGCAGCCATGAAATTAAGACGCTTACTACTTGGAAGAAAAGTTATGACCAACCTAGATAGCATATTCAAAAGCAGAGACATTACTTTGCCAACAAGGTCTGTCTAGTCAAGGCTATGGTTTTTTCAGTGGTCATGTATGGATGTGAGAGTTGGACTGTGAAGAAAGCTGAGCGCTGAAGAATTGATGCTTTTGAAGTGTGGTGTTCGAGAAGACTCTTGAGAGTCCCTTGGACTGCAAGGAGATCCAACCAGTCCATCCTAAAGGAGATCAGTCCTGGGTGTTCATTGGAAGGACTGATGCTAAAGCTGAAACTCTAGTAGTTGGGCCACCTCATGTGAAGAGTTGACTCATTGGAGGGGACTCTGATGCTAGGAGGGATTGGGGGCAGGAGGAGAAGGGGACAACAGAGGATGAGATGGCTGGATGGCATCACCGACTTGATGGACATGAGGTTGAGTGGACTCCGGGAGTTGGTGATGGACAGGGAGGCCTGGTGTGCTATGATTCGTGGGGTTGCAGAGTCAGACACGACTGAGCGACTGAACGGAAGTGAACTGAAAAATCTCCAACTATCTAAAGACCTGTTGCACCAGATTCCCTGGAGCACAGAGTGTCTCACCCCACCGTGATCTCCCTCAGGGGTTGTTTTAGGTCAACAGCTATAGCAGCATGGGGTTCAGTCTCCATAGAGGCAGATGGCAAATGCTTTTGTTGTTCAGTCATTGGGAATGCTCTTGGTAAGTGCTAATTTGTAGTTAACAGCACTGAATATTTCCCGGTTCACATGAACCAGCAATACATTTAGTTAAATTTAGAATTGTTTGATTTGTAAGTGCTTACTTTTCTTTAAACCAATTAAATAGAGCTCATTTACAAATTAATCTGAAAAATATTATCCAGAGACAAAGAGGTACCCAAGACATACACATATTCAGACAGACACAACACAAAATCTAGCTTCATTTTTAAACCTTAGCCATAACTAGATATTACAATATAAATTTAATAGTTTATAAAGAACAGTTGGAATAAATAAAATTTTTGAAGGATTCTTCCCATTTTCCCTCACTCTCAGGAGTTAGAGATGATCTAGATAAGTCTTTTGAGAGCCCTGATCTCAATTCAGTTCAGTTCAGTTCATTTCAGTCGCTCAGTTGTGTCCAACTCTTTGCAACCCCATGGACTACAGTGCACCAGGCTTCCTTGTCCATCATCAACTCCCGGAGCTTGCTCAAACTAACGTCCATCGAGTCAGTGATGACATTCAACCATCTCATTCTCTATCGTCTCCTTCTCCTCCTTTTCTCAGTCTTTCCCAAATTCAGAGTCATTTCCATCAAGCCAGTTCTTCACATCAGATGGCCAAAGTTTTGGAGTTTCAACTTCAGCATCAGTCCTTCCAATGAATATTCAGGACTGATTTCCTTTAGGATGGACTTGTTTGATCTCCTT
Organism: Redunca redunca; assembly: GCA_006410935.1. NCBI lineage: Eukaryota > Metazoa > Chordata > Mammalia > Artiodactyla > Bovidae > Redunca > Redunca redunca. Next base: position 354,832 of record SJYQ01096205.1, read on the forward strand.
GCAGTCCAAGGAACTCTCAAGAGTCTTCTGCAACACCCAGTGAAAAAGCATTGGTTCTTCAGTGCTCAGCTTTCTTTATAGTCCAAATCTCACATCCATACATGACTACTGGAAAAACCATAGCTTTGACTAGACAGACCTTTGTTGGAAAAATATGTCTCTGCTTTTGTCTAGATTTGCCATAGCTTTTCTTCCAAGGGGCAAGCGTCTTTTAATTTCATGGCTGCAATAACCATCTGCAGTGATTTTGGAACCCAAGAAAATAAAGTCTGTCACAGTTTCCATTGTTTCCCAATCTTTTTGCCATGAAGCCATGGGACCGAATGCCACAGTCTTAGTTTTTTTCTGAATGTTAGTGTTAAGCCAGTTTTTTCACTCTTCTCTGTCACTTTCATCAAAAGGCTCTTTAGTTCCTCTTTGCTTTCTGCCATAATGGTGGTGTCATCTGCATATCTGCAGTTATTGATATTTATCCTGGCAATCTTGATTCCAGTTTCTATGGGTCAGAATTTCACATGATGTACCCTGCATAGAAGTTAAATCAGCAGGGTGACAATATACAGCCTTGATGTACTCCTTTCCCAACTTGGAACCAGTCTGTTGTTCCATGTTTGGTTCTAACTGTTGCTTCCTGACCTGCATAAAGATTTCTCAGGAGGAAGGTCAGGTGGTCTGATATTCCCATCTCTTTAAGAATTATCCACAGTTTGTTGTGATCCACACCGTCATAGGCTTTAGCATAGTCAATGAAGTAGAAGTAGATGTTTTTTCCTGGAATTCTCTTGCTTTTTCTTGATCTCTGGTTCCTCTGCCTTTTCTAAATCCAGCTTGAGCTTCTGGAAGTTTTCAGTTCACACACCATTGAAGCCTCGCTTGGAGAATTTTGAGCATTAATTTGCTAGTGTATGAGATGAGTTCAATTGTACAGTAGTTTGAACATTCTTTAGCATTGCCTTTCTTTGGGATTGGAATGAAAACTGACCTTTTCCAGTCCTGTGGCCACTGCTGAGTTTTCCAAATGTGCTGGCATATTGAGTGCAGCACTTTCACAGCATCATCTTTTAAGATTTGAAATAGCTCAACTGGAATTCCATCATCTCCGCTAGCTTTGTTCATAGTGATGCTTCCTAAGGCCCACTTCACTTCACATTCCAAGATGTCAGGCTCTAGGTGAGTGATCACACCATCATGATTATCTGGGTCATTAAGTTTTTTTTTGTTGTTTGTTTGTTTAGTTCTTCTGTGTATTCTTGTCATGTCTTCTTAATATCGTCTGCTCGTGTTAGGTCCATACCATTTCTGTCATTTATTGAGCCCATCTTTGCATGAAATGTTCCCTTGGTATCTCTAATTTTCTTGAAGAGATCTCTAGTCATTCCCATTCTGTTGTTTTCCTCTATTTCTTTGCATTGATCACTGAGGAAGGCTTTCTTATCTCTCCTGCAATTCTTTGGAATTCTGCATTCAGATGAATATATCTTTCCTTTTCTCCTTTGCCTTTTGCTTCTCTTCTTTTCTCAGCTCTTTGTAAAGCCTCCTCAGACCACCATTTTGCCTTTTTCCATTTCTTTTTCTTGAGGATGGTTTTGATCACAGCCTCCTGTATAATGTTACAAACCTCCATCCACAGTTCTTCAGGCACTCTGTCTATCAGATCTAATCCTTGAATCTATTTTTCACTTTCACTGTATAATCATAAAGGATTTGATTTAGCTCACACCTGAATGGTCTAGTGGTTCTACCTACTTTCTTCAATTTAAGTCTGAATTTGGCAATAAGGAGTTCATGATCTGAGCCACAGTCCGCTCCTGGTCTTGTTTTTGCTGACAGTATAGAGCTTCTCCAACTTTGACTGCAAAGAAAATAATCAACCTGATTTTGGTATTGATCATCTGATGATGTCTGTGTGTAGAGTCTTCTCTTGTGTTGTTGGAAGAGGGTGTTTTTGCTGTGACCAGTGCATTCTCTTGGCAAAAGTCTGTTAACCTTTGCCCTGCTTCATTTTGTACTCCAAGGCCAAGCTTGCCTGTTACTCTAGGTATCTTTTGACTTCCTTTTACATGCCAGTCCCCTGTGATGAAAAGGACATCTATTTTGGGTGTTAGTTTTAGAAGGTCTTGTCGGTTTTCATGGAACCCTTTAGCTTCTTTGGCATTAGTGGTTGGGGCATAGACTTGGATTACTGTGATGTTTTATGGTTTGCCTTGGAAATGAACAGAGATCATTCTGTCATTTTTGAGATTGCATCCAAGTACTGCATTTTGGACTCTTTTGTTGAATATGAGGGCTACTCCATTTCTTCTAAGGGATTCTTTCCCACAGTAGTAGATGTAATGGTCATCTGAATTAAATTCACCTATTCCAGTCCATTGTAGTTCAATGATTCCTAAAATGTTGATGTTCATTCTTGCCATGTCCTCTTTGACCACTTCTAATTTACCTTGATTCATGGGCCTAACATTCCAGGTTCCTATGCAATATTGTTCTTTACAGAATTGGACTTCACTTCCATCACCAGTCACATCTACAACTGGGTGCTGTTTTAGCTTTGGCTCTATCTTTTCATTCTTTCTGGAGCTATTTCTCCACTCTTCTCCAGTAGCATATTGGGCACCTACCAAGCTGAGGAGTTCATCTTTCAATATCATATCTTTTTGCCTTTTCATACTGTTCATAGGGTTCTCAAGGCAAGAATACTGAAGTAGTTTGCCATCCCCTTCTCCAGTGAACCACTTTTTGTCAGGACTCTCCACCATGACCTGTCCATCTTGGGTGGCTGTACATGGAGTGGCTCATAGTTTCATTGAGTTAGACAAGACTGTGGTCCATGTGATCAGTTTGGTTAGTTTTCTGTGATTGTGGTTTTCATTCTGTCTGCCCTCTGATGGATAAGGATAAAAGGATTGTGAAAGCTTCTTGATGAGAGGAACTGTCTGTGGGGGCATCTGGGTCTAGCTCTGTTGGTCAGGGCCCTGCTCAGTAAACCTTTAATCCAATTTTCTGCTGAAGGGTGGGGCTGTGTTCCCTCCCTGTAGTTTGGCATGAGGGCGAACTATGGTCAATTTGGAATCAAGATTGCTGGGAGAAATATCAATAATCTCAGATATGCAGATGATACCATGCTTATGCACGCAGAAAGTGAAGAAGAACTAAAGAGTCTCTTGATAAAAGTGAAAGAGGAGAGCGAAAAAGTTGGCTTGAAGCTCAATATTCAGAAAACAAAGATCATGGCATCCAGTCTCATCTCTACATGGCAAATAGATGGAGAAACAGTGGAAATAGTGGCAGACTTTATTTTTTGGGGTTCCAAAATCACTGAAGATGGTGACTGCAGCCATGAAATAAAAAGACGCTTACTCCTTGGAGGAAAAGTTATGACCAACCTAGACAGCATATTAAAAAGAAGAGGCATTACTTTGCCAACAAAAGCCCATCTAGTCAAGGCTATGATTTTTCCAGTAGTCAGGTATGGATATGAGAGTTGAACTATAAAGAAAGCTGAGCACCAAAGTATTGATGCTTTTGAAGTGTGATATTGGAGAAGACTCTTGAGAGTCCCTTGGACTGCAGGGAAATCCAACCAGTCCATCCTAAAGGAAATCAGTCCTGAATGTTCATTGGAAGGACTGATGTAGAAGCTGAAACTCCAATACTTTGGCCACCTGATGCGAAGAGCTGACTCATTTGAAAAGACCCTGATGCTGGGAAAGTTTGAAGGCGGGAGGAGAAGGGGATGACAGAGGATGAGACGTTTGGATGTCATCACAAACTCAATGGACATGAGTTTGAGTAAACTCTGGCAGTTGGTGATGGACAGGGAGGCCTGGCGTGCTGCAGTCCATGGGGTCGCAAAGAGTCGGACACAACTGAGCGACTGAAATGAACTGGTGGAAATGGCGACCTCCTGCAAAAAGACTTATGCCAGCATACCCCACGGCTCCCAGGACTGTGGTATTCAGTGCTCCTGACCCCACAGCAAGCCACTGTCGACCCACACCTCCACCAGAGACTCCTGGACACTCATAGGCAAGTCTGGCTCAGTCTCTTGTGGAGTCAGTGCTCCTTCCTCCTGGGTCCTGGTGCATACAAGGTTTTGTTTTGCCCTTCAAGAGTCTGTTTCCCTAGTCCTGTGGAAGTTCTGTAATCAAATCCCATTGGCCTCCAAAATCAAGTTCCCTGGGGGTTCACCATCCCTTTGCCAGATCCCCAGGTTGGGGAATCTGTTGTGAGCCCCAGGACTTTTGTAACAGTGCAATAATTTCTTTGATATACTTGTTCTCCAGTTTTTGGGTCGTCTGCTCAGTGGCTCTACGGTGGGGCTAATTATGGCCTCCTCCAAGAGGATTTATGCCACACATAGTCCTGCCAGGTCAAATGAAGGCAGAACCCCTGTCCCCATGAGGCCACTGCTGATCCATGCCTCCACAGGAGACATTCAAACACTCAAAGGCAGGTCTGGCTCAGACTCTTGTGGGGTCTCTGGGTCCTGGTGCACACAAGGTTTTGTTTGAGCCCTCCAAGTGTCTCTGGCGGGTATGAGGTTTGATTCTAAAGGCAATCTCACCCCTCCTACCATCTTGTTCAAGCTTCTTCTTTGCCTTTGGATGTGGGGTATCTTTTTTTGTGGGATCCAACATTCTTTTGTCGATGGTTGTTCAGTAGCAAGTTGCAATTTTGGAGTTCTCTCAGGAGAAGATGAGCATACATCCTTCTACTCTGCCATCCTACAATATAAAATTCATTAGCTTATAAATAAAAGTTGGAATAAATAGAATTTTTGAAGACTTCTTCCCATTTTTCCTCAGTCTCAGGAATTAGAGATGATCTAAATAAGTGTTTACTGAGGGCCCAGGTCTCAAGGCACAGGGAAAGAAAATCAAGTTCTAGCAAAATAGTGCCAGGTCTAAACCAAATGGTGGCCACACCAAGCAAAATGGCCATCTCAAATCACAACACAGAACACAGAATATAAGACACACACATAGACCTGGCAGTCCTGATCAGACACTCCCTTAAATACAAGATTACAGTCTCTTAGGAAACCTCCTATAGAGACACAGAACTTCAGATCCAAGTACTAACAGAGTAAATGAAAATATCTCAGGTCTTCAAAGATTTCAAAGAGAGGAAAGGAAGCCAGGTTGAAAGAAGAAGGATGAAGAGGTGGGAAAGGAGAGCAAAAGGGATGGCCTTACAAATTTCTCCTGCTACCTGCAGATACCCAGGTGTTATAGGACTTTACCCTGGGCCTCCAGGGAAGAGAGGACTGGAACTTGGCCCTACAAGAAATCAGACCAGACCATAACAGAAACAGAATTCAAGTTCTATGCCAGGAGGAGGTGATCGGTCTCCAATCCTCAGTTCAGGCTGAGGCACTTCGACCAGATTCCTGCATCCATGAAGGTGGGACTAGGAAAGAAAAGGGTAGAATAGGAAGGATTAAGGAGAGGAAAGAGAGGGAAGGGGAGAGAGGTCCATAAAGTCTCTTGTTCCTTACACTTTGGTTGGGACACTTTGGCCATTTGTCTGCATCAGGAGGAGACCAGGGACAAAAGGGTTTCAGTTATGGCTGCTGAGTCTAGCCCATTGGTGTGCAAGCTGGTCCCTGAGTTCCCCAAGTGGTCAAGATGTTGGTCTTCATTTGCTCCAGGAAGGGGGATCCCTTCCAGGGCCCAAAATTAGGCTCTTGTCTAACCCTTGGAATTGAATTGTCCGAGGAGACACATGTGCTGACAAAGCAAGAGATTTTATTGGGAAGGTGTGCCCAGGCAGAGAGCAGTAGAGTAAGGGAACCCAGGAGAACTGCTCTGCCACATGGCTCATGGTCTCAGGTTTTATGGCAATGGGATTAGTTTCTGAGTTGTCTTTAGCCAGTCATTCTGACTCAGAGTCCTTCCTGGTGGTGCCATCTTATTCAGCTAAGATGGATGCTAGCAAGAAGGATTCTGGGAGGTGGTTGGTTTTGGACACGTGGTGTCACTTTTTGACCCTTCTTGAACTCTTCCAGTTGGTGATTGCTTATTAATTCCGTGTTCCTCATTAGGACCTCCTGTCGTAAAACAACTCATGCAAATGGTTACTGTGATGTCTGGCCAGGATGGGCGGTTTCAGTCAGTGTGCTTCCCCTAACACATCACTGGGTTAGGAGGAGGAAATGGCAACCCACTCCAGTATTCTTGCAGAGATATTCCCATGGACAGAGAAGCCTGGTGGGCTATAGTCCATGGGGTTGCAGTGGGACTAACACAACTGAGACACTGAGCATGCATGCATGCAAGCTATGGGTTAGCATAAATCTATGAAGAGGCTTGGGTTATATATGCATATGCATGAAGGGGCTTGAGCAGGGGAGAGTTCAGTATAGAATTGGAGCAGGGGTTGTCAGAGTCCAAGCTTTAGTTCATTGAAGTTAGGAGGGTCAGAGAAGGCCAAGATCATTATTCCTTGGGTCCACGTATTAAAAAGCAGAGACACCATTTTGCTGACAAAGATCCATATAGTCAAAGCTATGGTTTTTTCCGGTAGTCATGTACAGATGTGTGAGTTGGACCATAAAGAAGGCTGAGCGCAGAAGAATCGATGCTTTCAAATTATGGTGCTAGAGAAGACTCGAGAGTCCCTTGGGCAGCAAGGAGATCAAACTAGTCAATCCTAAAGGAAACCAGTCCTGAATATTCACTGGAAGGACTGATACTGAAGCTGAAACTCCAATACTTTGGCCACCTGATGTGAAGAACTGACTCATTTGAGAAGACCTCGATACTGGGAAAGATAGAAGGCAGGAGGAGAATGGGGGTGACAGAGAATGAGATGGTTGGATGGCATCACCAACTCAATGAACATGACTTTGAGCAAACTCTGGGAGATGGAAAAGGACAGGGAGGCCTGACTGCAGTTCATGGGGCCACCAAGAGTCAGACACGACTTAGCGTCTGAAAAATGACCAGCTGATTTAATGCTTGAGCACTGGGGGTGAGTAAAGGGTTGAATTCTACAAAACAGCTCAAAAATTCTTCAGGCTAATATTTACCATTGAAACAAAAGAAAAGTCTTTATAACTAATTCTTTCTTTGCTATTGTTACTTCTCTTTCATGAGTTATTTGTCTTAAATCGCTTTTTCCTGCTTTATTTTGTCCCCTTAAGATCATTAATTCCTTTTCAAGGGCAACTGTTATGGCCACACTTGCCACAATACCTGTCTGAGGGACAGATGTATATACTCTGTCTTGTAATACCAGGCAGGGGAAGCATTGCCCGGTGAGACATAATTATATCTTGGGAATAATTAGATTCTCACAATATAATTAGGCAAAGGACATATAACCATCTTATATAATGGCCATTTAAATATATCAATTTATGTAAACTTTCAACTCAGTGTTATTAACTTTCATACCTTTAACTTTAGTTTCCATTCAGTTCAGTTCAGTTCAGTCGCTCAGTCGTGTCCGACTCTTTGTGACCCCATGAATCCCAGCACGCCAGGCCTCCCTGTCCATCACCAACTCCCAGAGTCTACCCAAACCCATGTCCACTGAGTCAGTGATGCCATCCAGCCATCTCATCCTCTGTCATCCCCTTCTCCTCTGGCCCTCAATCTTTCCCAGCATCAGGGTCTTTTCAAATGAGTCAGCTCTTCCCATCAGGTGGCCAAAGTATTGGAGTTTCAGCTTCAACATCAGTCCTACCAATGAACACCCAGGACTGATCTCCTTTAGGATGGACTGGTTGGATCTCCTTGCAGTCCAAGGGACTCTCAAGAGTTTTCTCCAACACCACAGTTCAAAAGCATTAATTCTGTATCTATTTTTAAAATGGGGTAAAAAGAGCAGATTTATTTGGGGCTTTTCAACATTGGGAACAAACAGGGTCTCTCTTTGGTCCATCTAGTCTTAGATCATGCATGTTGTAACAAATCTTTTGTTTAATCCCACCAGCATCAGTTTTCTTTATCCCATTTCTTAATAGTCATCTAAAGATTTGTTTGGGCTTCCTTGGTGGCTCAGTGGTAAAGAATACATCTGCTAATGAAGGAGATGCAGGAGACGCTGGTTCAGTCCCTGGGTTGGGAAGATCCCCAGAAGAAGGAAATGGCAACCCACTCCAGTACTCTTGTCTGGAGAATTCCATGGGCAGAGGACCTTGTCGGGCTACAGTCCATGGTGTTGTAAAAGAGTTGGACAAGACTTAGCAACTAAACAGCAATAAAGATCTTATCTTTTTGAGTCGAGTCCCTTTAAATTTCCAACTTGTGGGGAAATGTCTAGATTTTGCCTCAGCTTCTTCTTATTCCCTTGTTAATCAATCTAACTAATAGTTCATCTAGTATATTAACATCTGTAACACCCATTGAAGGGAAGCCAGGACCACAAATAAACCTTTCCAAACTGTACGTTTTGCTTGTTTGTATTAAAGTAAAGGAGTTCTTAGATGAGCCTAAAATATTTTAATCAACCTTGGCATAGCCAGAACAAAAAAACTCCTTAAAATTCTAATCTATTCAACTGGTTGTCATACGTGTTCCTTCTGATGTTAGAGACTCTTAAAACACAGGGAGAAAAACCTAGAAGGTCTGTTATGTTTATAAATCAAAGACACAGGAAGAAAAATGTAAGGTGCCTCTAAAAGACTTTTGTTCCTTTAAGGTCAGAATTCTAAAGAGATAGTTTATGAAGCCGGTTTTTCTAGCTATGCATGCAAAGCTAATTAGTTTTGCAGTTTCCAGTAAATAAAATTTGGCCATTTGGGGGCAATATTTCCTTTAAATTCCAATTAAGCAAGAACTTATAAATATAATTCTGTAGGCACTTCTCCATGTCTTTCAACTGAGAATAAACTGCTGTGATGAAAAAATTAATCAACAGTCTAAGAAACAAGTGGAAAATTTTTTATTTGAGCCAATCTGAGGATTATAACCTAGGAGATTATTTCAGAACACTCTGAGATTGCTCCACCCATGAGGTCAAAGCACAGTTATATAAGCTTTTATGACAAAGGGTTATTCGTCAAGTGAGGTATTACTGACATTTTACACAATCCGGATCAACTCAATAAAGTGTGCGGTGAGAACAGGTCATTGTGACTTGTTAGGAGAAGAGGAAGGAAGTTTATCTCCTAAAAAGTTGTGATCCTTGATATGGTAAAGAGGGAATTTTATCTCCTTAAGAAAGTGAATTTAACAGAGTGCATCATGAAAAACGCTGGGCTGGAAGAAGCACAAGCTGGAATCAAGATTGCTGGGAGAAATATCAATAACCTCAGATATGCAGATGACACCACCCTTACGGCAGAAAGTGAAGAGGAACCAAAAAGCCTCTTGATGAAAGTGAAAGAGGAGAGTGAAAAAGTTGGCTTAAAGCTCAACATTCAGAAAATGAAGATCATAGCATCCGGTCCCATCACTTCATGGGAAATAGACGGGGAAACAGTGGAAACTGTCAGACTTTATTTTACTGGGCTCCAAAATCACTTCAGATGGTGACTGCAGCCATGAAATTAAAAGATGCTTACTCCTTCGAAGAAAAGTTATGACCAACCTAGATAGCATATTCAAAAGCAGAGACAT
>SJYQ01096205.1:364793-375532 GCA_006410935.1 Redunca redunca
GGGGGGGGGACCCTTCCTTCCTGTTTCCCTGGCCCGGCATCCCTACCCCACCGGCTCTGCCTACTACCCGGAGCCCCTTCCCCAACAGCTGTCCCATCTTGAGGGCTTAGATTTGAGCCCCAGGAGAGCAAGTGTGTTCTCAAACCGCTTGAATATGAACCATGCTGCCTCTAAAGAAAGTAAATGGTCCACCAAGGATAGGGCAGCCTGGCTTTGGGCCCCCGTAACTGGTCCCAGGACACCATGAAGGGTCTGTGTCCACTGCTGACGGGCCTGACAAGATGCCTTTTGTCCCTGTCTGGGCAATCCTGCCAGGGTCTGCCTGGCCTGCAGAGAAAGCGGTGTGACAGAAGCAGAGCTGAGCCAGGAGATTGCTCTTATCGAGTGGAGTCTGATAAGGCCAGGTGGGAGGGGGCTCCACTGATCTGAGCCTGGAGGAGCTGGTGGTGGGGTAGCTGAGGCTTGCCCCTACCCCGGAGACTGCTTAATGCACATTATTGATCTGGTGGCTCCTTCCCAGACACGCCCACAGGATGGGGGAGGGCCTGCCTTGGCGAGGTCTCAGCAGTCCTGGGGAGCAGCCCTGCTGATGTGGCCCAGTGCCCAGACCCAGACACCCATGGTGGGGAGGATTAGACTCCCTCCCCCAGTGCCCTCCCCCAGCACTGTGCTGGGCATGGTTCCCCAGATGGGCCAGAGCCCAACATCCCCAGCCTTAGGCCAAGAGGAGCCGACAGTGCTGCCTTTGGGCTCCAGTTCTACCCACAGACTGGCTGTGTGACCCTGGGTGAGCCATGCACCCTCTCTGAACCTTGCAGTCTGTGTAATGGGGATGGGCTACTTGTGAGCATTGAATGGGGTGATGAGAATCGACAGCCTGCCTCCAGCAGATTCTTAGCCCCAGGCTGCGATATTTATGGCCTCTCCTATAGGGCCAGGGGGCCAGGAATGCCCCCAGACTCTTGATGGCTCTACATCTCCTTGCCTGGGGCCAGCCACTCACCTGAAGCTTCTGTCCATACTTAGGGGGTGGGGTCTGAAGCTGGAGAAGGAAATAGCTGAAAGAACGGGTTGGTGGGGGCAGTTCCCCCACAACAGCCTCCCTCCCTGGGCTGCAGGAGGCAGGAGGGGGCCTCGTGCTCTCCCTGTAGAATGGTTCCCTGCCTCCCACTGGGCAGTGATTCTCACGGAGGGGGTCTCCCTATTCTGCGGCCTATGGGCCTGCCTGAGCCTCAGTTTCCCCTTGTGAGAAACAGAACTTCACTGCTTGGTTCATCCCACCTGTGAGACTCAGGTGACAGGAAAGGGAGTCCTGATAGAAAGGGGCAGGAGGCAGTGTTTATACCTGTAGGAGCAGTGGAAGCTTGAGCAAGCCTCCCCCCGACTTTGAGACCAGGGGTCTGTTGTGACTTTGGGAATTGCTCCCCATTTTTGTCCCATGGCTGCAGAGCTCCTCAGGAGACTGGAATCAGGGCAGCACCTGCCATACAATTGTGCCTGCCCCTGCCCCATGCTCTTTTCCTTCTACCCCCAGGGCTTGTCGCACTTAGAACAGTAGGGTGATGAGAAACTTCCTCCTGGATACTGGCGGAGGCAGGGTGGGGGGCAGCCCCAGCCCTGAGGGTGGTGGAGACTGGTTGGTGCTTGGTCAGCTCTGAGCCCATTGCTTGCCAGTCAGGCGTCTCCATCAACTCCTTCGTCTTATCATCCAGGGACTCAGCTGCTCTGCCAAGGGCGTTTCAGCCTAGTCCACTCACGTCACCAGTCCTCGGCCTCAGCTTTCTACCCAGACACTGGCCGAGAGACATTTGTCACCGAGGAGGCTTGGCTGATACTGAGGTGGAAGCTCTTGGCTCCCCTGGGACTCAAAGGGTGCCTGGCAGTGTGACAGAGGGTCCACAGGCACCCCTGGGCCTTTAGTGTCAGCCCCCAAGCTGTCTCTACTGAAGGGGCCCCTCTGCCCCTTCCGCCCCGCCGGGCTCTGGACCTCTTCACTGCAGACAGGCCCAGCTCCCTCCCTTGCCCTCCTCTCCCCTCCCCAGGGCCCCAGCCAGCCTCCCCTGCCTGCCCTGCCCTCCTCCTGTCACTCGCCAGACACCACTAATCAGCCCCTTGGTGGCCTGTGATTGCGCTCCCCGGATATTTTTACCTTATGCAAATAGGCGATGTAGAGGTGCCCTAGTCTGTCAGCTGCAGCCCCAGGCCCTCCCCCCACCTCCAGCCAGATTCCTCTCACTGTGAGAGCTAACCTCACAGCCTCGCCTTCTAGATCTCTCCAGCCTTCTTCAGGCAAACCGTGTCCATCAAGAGTGGTGGACATCCCCCTCTCCAGACATAACAGGCCCCTCAGGAAAGGTTTCTGTGCTTGGGAAGAAGGCTGTGGAGGGCGCCCGGAACACTGCCAGGGTCTGGGAGCTGGAGGAAGGAGCTGGAGGGGTGAGGGGGCCCCGTGGCGGGTGCCGCAGGGCACTCTGACCTCCCCCAGCCCTGAGGCTGCCTTGTCCCAACCTGGATCCTTCAACCCTGTCGATAGAGGCAAAAGTCTGCCGTTCTAGGAACAACGGTGCAGTCTTCCACCCCCACCCTAGCCCTGTCATTAGTAATACGCTTTTTGAGCACTTTCCCCGCCCAGCACGGTGCCCAGGGCTCCTGTGGACATCCCCATTTTGTCCTCGCAGAAACCCCTGAGATGAAGCAGGTCCTGATACCACCCCTTTTACAGAGGCACAGGAATATAAAGGGGGCTGACGAGGCTCTGTCCCCAGAGCCGTGGTGGTTTCCCAGCTCGGTGTGTCTGCCTCGTTCGTTGTCCTGCGACTGTCACCCAGGGCCCTGCGAGCCCCCTCCAAGCTGAGGCTTGGCGTCCTCAGCCTCTGGCCGTCTCCTGCCTCTGCCCTTGTTGGCTCAGCCTCCGCTCCCTCCAGCGGCAGCCTGGCATGGCTGAGCCGGGCTGTGTGGGCAGCCCGTCCGCTCCGGGGGCCTGGCCAGGGGCCAGGGTGGCACCAAGGGGAGCCAGTACCTGAGGAACTGGACGTGGCCCTGGTGGCAGACTGATGTGGGTGTGGCCCAGGCAGCTGACACGTGGCTGTCGGCCCAGAGCAGCGTCTGTGTCCAGCCTCCATCTGCCCCGTGGGCCCTTGCCCTGCAGCCTCTGCCTTCTAGAGCCTCTCAGAGCAGGTCCCCTCACTTGGGTTTTCAGAGACTGAGGATAGCAAGGAAAGCTTCAAAGGACACGCTTCCGTGTGGCCAAGGCCCACAGCAGTCCCTGGCCTCTGTGCTGACCAACCTCCCACAGTGGTCACCATGTTTTCATTGCCTTGTGGGCATGAGGTGGGCAGGGCAGAGTCCCCTTTCTCAGCACCACCCAGCTTGGCTCACTGGGGATCCCACCCACGGGTTTCACCTGCAGTGGTCCTGTCTGCTCACAAACTCGCAGGTGTGAACTTCTCTGCAGTGGGTCTCCCTGGGGAAATCGTAAGCCCCTGGAGGTCAGCCACCTCCTCCATAGCCTCCAGCTGGCATGGTGCCTGGCACAGAGAGGGTGCTCAGAAACATTTGGCAGGGTGGCTGGCTGGGTGGGTGGACAGACAGACAGATGGGTAGATGGATGAGAAGATTTGCCCAAGGACTTCCCTGGTGGTCCAGGGGCCAAGACTCCTAACTCCCAATGCAGGGGGCCTGGGTTCGATCCCTGGACAGGGACCCCACATGCTGCAACCAAGAGTTTGCACGCCGCAACTAAAGATCTCACATGTTGCAAGGAAGATCAAGGATCCCACATGCGGCAGTTAAGACCCAGCACAGCCAAATAAATATACAATTTTTTAAATCTTTTTTTATATCAAAAAAAAAAATACAAGCCAAGCAAATTCTGAAGGGGATAGGCACCCCTACTGTGTGCCAGCCGCTCTTCACAGGCCATCTCTTTCACATTGCACCCACCAGTAACCCTACGGCTCCCCATCTTTCAAATGAGAAAAGTCAGGCCCAGAGAGAACAGAGTTAGTGGCAGAGCAGAGACTGAACTTCAGGCCTCCGGTCCCACCCTGCTGGGCCTGGGTGGGCTCCCTGAACTCATCTGCTCTCCTTCCAGAAGGCTTAGGGTCTGGTGCAAGCGTTAGTCGCTCGGTTGTGTCCGACTCTTTGCCATCCCTTGGACTGTAGACTGCCAGGCTTCTCTGTCCCGATTTCCCAGGTAAGAAAACTGGAGTGGGTAGCCGTTCCCTTCTCCAAGGGATCTTCCTGATCCAGGCAGGGATCAAATCCTGATCTCCCACATTGCAGCCTGATTCTTTACCACCTGAGCCACTAGGGAAGCCCCATGGTTTTCCTACTAGGTGAGAACTCAAGAGGTTCTAAACCCCACAGGGGTCCCAATGGTCTGCCTGGATGGTAGGGGACCCACCCCTGCAGGGGCCAGTGCAATAATAAAGATGGCAACTGTTTGCTGTCCTCATGGACACAGCTACCATCCTCATGGGGGAAGACAAACGATAAGCAGCCAAGTGAAACAGTGTGTCAGATGGTGACGAGGGCAGGCAAGCAGGGGAGGGAGGGTGTGCAGGGTGCAGCAGGTGGGTGTGTTTTCTGCATTTGTCAGAGAATGCCCCTCCAATAAGGTGAGGAAGCAGAGACCTGAAGACAGACAGGGCATGAGCCATGCAGATGTCTGGGAAGAGCACTCCAGGCAGTAGGAACAGCAAATGCGAAGGCCCAAGGCAAGAGAGCCCGCCTGGGCTGAATGAATGATAGGAGTGAGGTCTGAGAGCCAACCTGGGGCCCAGTAGCTCCTGTAAGAATTGGCTTTTCCTCTGAGATGGGGCGTCTTTGGAGGGTTCTAGGCAGAGGACTGATCAGTCCCGGCCTTTTGTTCCAGCTCTTGTGTGAGAACAGACCACAGGAAGTGGAAGCAGGGAGAGTGGTCCACAAGCCCACACTGGTGGGAGGTGATGGGGGTGGGAGGGGGTGGGAGGCAGACTGCACATGCTTGGAGGTCAGGGTGCCAGGACCTGCTGACCAGGCCATGGCCTCTCCTTTGCAGAACTGGCTGCGGCTCTATGGCTACCTGCCCCAGCCCAGCCGTCACATGTCCACCATGCGCTCCGCCCAGATCCTGGCCTCGGCCCTCGCCGAGATGCAGCGCTTCTACGGGATCCCTGTCACGGGTGTGCTGGACGAAGAGACCAAGGCGTGAGTCCTTCCGTCAGGTCATTCCCAGACCCCACTAGCACCTGCCCTCCTTCCAGCCTGCTCTGATGAAGGCTTGGCCTGTGGAGTTCTCCAGGAAAGGGTGGCCTAGATACGAGGTGGCAAAGGGTTTGATCCTCCATGCTAGCTCTCATTGGTTGGGAGGGGCTGCTGCTGTCCCGTGTTGAAGAAGCTCCTGAGGCCGAAACCCAGCTCAGCAGCAAGGAGCACAGGATTGATTAGTGGTGTCTGCCACAGGTTTGGGAATGGGAGGTGTGGTATATGTGCTCTGATTGCCTAGTTAGGCCTTGCTCTGAGTCTGACAGATGCTGTGACCCAGAGCCACATTCTTGATGAGCACTCAGAACAGAGGGTATCAGGGATAAAAGGCCTCAGGGTAACTCACCACCTGCTCCTGGGCAATACTGGTAACAGGGGCTCTCCTTTGCAGAGCCAGTCCTAGGCATGCAGTCTTCTGGTACCAGGTCATCATACCACTTTCCTGAGAAGGAGCTCAAAGCTTAGGGAGAGTCTTCTCACTGCCGCTGCCCTCATAATAGCTGCAGCTGGAGGCCAGTGGCCAGAGGGTGGGAGATGGTGGACTGCCTGGAAGAGGCGGTGCCCAGCAGGCAGATGTGTTGAGAGGAGGCTTTGTGCTCCCAGGTGGATGAAGCGGCCCCGCTGTGGGGTGCCAGACCAGTTCGGGGTACGTGTGAAAGCCAACCTGCGGCGGCGGAGGAAGCGCTACGCCCTCACAGGGAGGAAGTGGAACAACCACCACCTGACCTTCAGGTAGAGACCCCAGCTGCCCAGGGTGGCCTCCCCTCAGGGTATGTTTCTGAAGCACTGGGACCGTTTCTTCCCTGGGCTGAAGCCTCAGGCTTCCCAGTGGGCTTGTCTGGAAGGCTTCCTTTCCTAGCAGCCCACTGCAGGGTGCCCGGCCTCCCCATCCAATCCCACCCCCATGCTGATTGGATCGGCCCCTCCCCGACCGCAGTTTCCCTTTGAACAGTGGGACCCTTTGAACTCTGCTCTGTCCTCCTTTCCTCCCTCCCCGCACCCACCAGCAGCCGAGGGCTGGCCTCACCCACCCAGGTGGGCTCCTACACCCGTGAGAACTGGAGGCTTCAGGGTTCTGAAGGATAAGGGAGGGAGGCCCTGGGGCATCTGGGCAGTCCAGCATCTGCCCAGGGGGGATCTGTGCACCAAGTCACCCGCACAAACCCTGTTTCAAATACCCCTCCTTCCTTTCCGCCAAGTTCTTTGGCAAAAAACCCCCCTGAGCCTCAAGCTGCATGGCAGTCCTCAAGGGTCCCCCTTCCTGTTCCAGTCCAGCCATGACCCAACCCTCAGCTCCATCTCCCGAGTAAGAGCAGCTCCTGAGGTCCTAAGGGACCCAGGCCACCAGAGTGAACTCTCGATCCATGAGCTGATTCATGATCTCTGATGGAGCTCTGTCTAGCACGCAGATGCTTAATCTGCTTTAAATGGGAACTAACAGGCCTCAGCATGCTTTTATCACCTGCAGGCACATGCTCTCCGTGAGTTAAGCCGCTGAATCCTCCCAGGGACTCCATACTAGAAGTGCTGCCCTCCTTTCCCATTTCACAGATGAGGAAGCTAAAACTCAGAGAGACTTAAGTTGCTTGCCCAAGGTCATACAGGAAATGTTAGAGCCCAGCCTTGAACCTGATTCAGCCTGACTCTGGAGCCCAACTTTGAGAACCACTTGGCCTGTGTTTCCCAAACCTCAGCCATTTGGATCCCACTTTCTAGGTCTTTCTCTTGGCTCTGTATCACCTATACTTTTAATTACTTAATGTTTTCTTAAAATAAGTGTATTTGGCAAAATCCAACCTTATTCGGTGATATCCTAATGAATTCCTGGGCTTGACAACTTAGTTCTTTTTTTTGTTGTTCAAACTCACATCAGAGTAAATTAACAGTTGGTATTGATGAGCATCATCCATGAATGAGCTCAGATCCTATGCCCTTTCCCTGAGACCGTGTGTCCCCGCCCCCAACCCAGTGGATGCTAGCAATGGACAGCAGCCCTGGCCCTGGGCTCACTCACTTCTTCCCATCCATGTGCAGCATCCAGAACTACACAGAGAAGCTAGGCTGGTACCACTCGCTGGAGGCGGTGCGCCGGGCCTTCCGTGTGTGGGAGCAGGCCACGCCCCTGGTCTTCCAGGAGGTGCCTTATGAGGACATCCGACTGCGGCGGCAGAAGGAGGCGGACATCATGGTACTCTTTGCCTCTGGTTTCCATGGTGACAGCTCGCCATTTGATGGCACGGGTGGCTTTCTAGCCCACGCCTATTTCCCTGGCCCTGGTTTGGGCGGAGACACCCATTTCGATGCAGATGAGCCCTGGACCTTCTCCAGCACCGATCTGCATGGTGAGCACCTCTGGTCGGGAGTGGGGAGGGTAGAGCTGGGGGCTGGGAGGGGAGAGCATCCCCCTCTTGGTCTCAGTCTGCTGTCCATCATCTCCAAGGCGGGTGATAAGGAAAGGAAGGGAGGGATTGGTGTACCCATTTTTCAGGTGGGGAAGATAGAGGCCCAGAAGTCAGAGTGGCTCTGCTTCTTCTGAGAGTAAAACGTGGGCAGGCTCTTTGGGCCCCTCAACCCATAGAGTGGGGTGTCCAGGTCCTGGGCCAGGCCAGAGCTGACCCCACTGCCTGCCATGACAGGAAACAGCCTCTTCCTGGTAGCAGTGCATGAGCTGGGACACGCACTGGGGCTAGAGCACTCGAGCAACCCCAGCGCCATCATGGCACCTTTCTACCAGTGGATGGACATCGACAACTTCCAGCTGCCCGAAGACGACCTTCGGGGCATTCAGCAGCTCTACGGTGAGCGGGTGGCAGTGGGGGACAGGGGCTCTGCACGCCTGCTCTCAGCTCCCAGCCCCATGAAGCATAGGGACCGTGGCCACACCCATTTTGTAGATGAGGAAACTGAGGCCCCAAGAGAATTAGCGATGGCCCAAGTCATCCAGTCAATAGAGGATGGTGCTAGAAATCAGTCCTGGGCTGGCTGACTCCAGGCCCAGGCCCTCACCCAGAGATTCCATGGTGGCTCCAGGGGACACAGGCGGCCCCAGGGCCTCTCACTGCCCCTGTTTTCCTCCTCACCCTGAGGGATATTCTTACTAGACCCAGGGTGTCCCTGGGGTCCCTGTTCCTCCCACCGTCACACCCTGCCCAAGCGTGTCCCACTGAGGCTCTCCTCCGAGCATTGCTGGTTTATCACTTCCCAGCTCCTTTGAGGCAGGTAGCAACCCCCACCAAGGAAGCCCCCAATGGGGGGGGGGTCTCTGGGGGCCAGTTCAGTGGGTCAGTACCCACCCTGAGCCCTCTCTGTGTTCCCAGCCACCTGGGAACCACATTCTTCCCTCCACTTGTGTCTACTGCTTCTGGAGCCTCCACTGGAACCGGCCAGCCTCCTAAGAGGAGCGTCCCCAAGGGGAAGTGCAGCCAGGGCTGGCCTTAGGGCGCAGTGACCCTAGCCCAGTGTGGGGAGGTCAACGAAGGGACTGTGTGGAAGAGACTGGAGGTCCCCCCGAGCGATGGTTGTGTGGGAGGGGTCTGCTGTGGTCAGATAGGGCCTCTCACCTGGGTGGGCTGCCCATGGGGCACAGGTCTCCCCAGGCCGCCAAGGTTCCAAGTAGGAGAAACTGGCATCCTGGCTGGGTTCTGGGGCTACCCTCCTCACTTCCCCCTCCCGCCCCTCTGCAGGCACCCCGGATGGCCAGCCACAGCCCACCCAACCTCTTCCCACTGTGACGCCCCGGCGGCCTGGCCGGCCAGACCACCGACCCCCCAGACCCCCTCAGCCACCTCCCCCGGGTGGGAAGCCGGAGCGGCCTCCAAAGCCAGGCCCCCCACCCCAACCCCGCGTCACAGAGCGGCCCGACCAGTATGGCCCCAACATCTGCGACGGGGACTTCGACACGGTGGCCATGCTGCGGGGGGAGATGTTCGTGTTCAAGGTCTGGCCCCAGCCTGCGCCACACCCCCGCCCCCAGCCCCTTAGCCCAGGCTCAGAGCAGAGAGCTCCCTCCCACTTCTCCCCCAGACTCTTGCCCCACCTCCGCCCGCCTCACTCAGCGGCCCCTGGGGAGCCATCAGACCCTAGACCCAGCAGAAAAGAGCCCAAGGGACAAGGGACTTGCCCGGGGTCATACAATAAGCCTAGGGGCGCACACCCACCTGGGGCTCTCTCTCCTTGTGCCCCCGCCCTCTTCCTAAGACCCCCTGCACCATACTCTCAGGCAGGGGGAGTTGTCCACGTCATCCACTGAGTAAAGGTGATGCTGGAAACCAAACCCAGAGCTGGCCGACTTCAGGGCCTGGCCCTCACTCAGCCCTCACCCAGAGCTTCCATGGTGGCTCCAGGGGACACAGATGGCCCCAGGGCCCCTCGCTGCCCCCTCTTTGCCCAGTCTGAATATGTTATTAGACTAAGGGTGTTCCTGGGCTCCCAGGACCCATTCTTCTCACTGTCATTACCAGCCCAAGCGTGTCCCACTGGAAGGGGTGGGTGGGGGGCCCCCATGCCGTCCACTCACACCCACGCCCTCCCCAGGGCCGTTGGTTCTGGCGGGTGCGGCACAACCGCGTCCTGGACAACTATCCCATGCCCATTGGGCACTTCTGGCGGGGCCTGCCCAGTGACATCAGTGCCGCCTACGAGCGCCAGGACGGGCGTTTCGTCTTTTTCAAAGGTGAGTTGGGGCAGGTGGGAGGAAGGAGGCTGGGCAGCCTTCCTGCCCTCACCTCTGGCCTGACCTCTGACCCACCTGGGCCTGATGGAGGATGGAAAGGAAGGACCACGTGCACATCTCATCCTGTCGCCCACTGCAGGCTTACTCAGGGGGACCTGACCCTGGCAGCAGGGCAGGGGTGGGGTGGGGGGTAGACAGAGACCAGAGGCCCGGTGGGCAGAGGCGGACTGACTGAGGGCAAGTGTCCACCTTCTGCAACACGGGGGCTCCGCCCCATCGCCCTCCTCCTTGCATCCTAGGCCTCTTCTTGCCCTGTCCTCATAAGAGCGGGTCCCCGAGCCCACTCTGGGGAGTGTCCATGCGTCTGTCTACAGAGACAGTGGAGCTCCCTCCCCTCAGCCCCTCCTCTGAGGCCTGCCCCCTAGGAAGGGCCTCAAGGGCAGCCCCCCTGGCCTGAGTCTCAACCAGGCAGGAAGTCCCCAAGGACCGGGCTGGGCTCACACTAAAAGGGAGGAGCCTGGGCCATGCACTGGGTGGCCCCAGGGACACAGTCCCCAGATCCAGAGGCCAGGCCTCTTCCCTCTCTCTGTGCAGGAACTGTGTGTGGGGGGAGTGGATGTTCAAGCAGGATCGGAGGCTCGTGTGTATTGCAATTGAGTGTGTGGTGTGTGTGTCATTGTGAGCTGGCAATGTATATACACGTAAATGGGTGCATTACAGGTGTCCCTGAGTGCCACGTGCGTGTGATACGAGCATGAGTTGTCTTGGGTGTGGAGTGTCAGTGCTTGTTCTGTGTACAAGAATGAGTGTGTGTGTGTGT
>SJYQ01096206.1:0-10213 GCA_006410935.1 Redunca redunca
GGACAACACGTGTCTTTCGGGTGTCGGGTGATATGGATACCTACTTATTTGCTCTGTTTTGTAGTATTCTTACTACTAGATCACGCTGACATATTGTAGTGCCGGATAGAATTTATTACTAGGGCCATACGCTGGATCTCAGTCATAGCAAATGTGGCAGATGTCAACATCCCTGTCCTAATCGGTAAGAAATTGGGAGTAGTACGGAACACCGTTAACCTTGCTCTATAAAACAGCCTTTTATAGAGTGTAATCCCTTTTAGGTAGTTTTAGAGGCCTTACTGTGGTTTTGTGAACTTGTTGCAAACTTTCTTTTCTAAACAGTTTTTATTTTCCAGACTCATCTTTCAAGACGATTTGAGACTAATTGCAAATAATCAAGGTACTCGTTTATTTTAAAACTTTTATGTTGGGAATGATATTTACCCAATGTAACATGCAAAGAGTGAGTGAGTGAAGTCACTCAGTCGTGTCCGACTCTCTGTGACCGCATGGACTGTAGCCTATCAGGCTCCTCTGTCCATGGGATTCTCCTGGCAATAGTACTGGAGTGGATTGCCATTTCCGTCTCCAGGGGATCTTCCCGACCCAGGGATCGAACCTGGGTCTCCCGCATTGTAGACAGGCGCTTTACCATCTGAGCCACCAGGGAGCCTAATTTTAATTTGTTAGTGATTTTGTCACCATCATTATATGGAAACGCCAAGATCTCCATATCACTAAATCCAAGAAACATTTTCCACTAATTTTACTCAGGCTTTCATCACTTGCCTTAAGCAGCACTGACCATGTCCCCCTGTTTGACATACTGTCTTCATTTTCCTTCTATGACCCACTGATTTTTCTCATTTGGTGACTGCTTCTTGATCTCCATTATAGGTGGTTTCTTTTCTGTTTGGTAGGTAAATTTGGAGTTCCTTAAGGCTTGGTCCATCACCTTTTCCAATTAGAAGAAATTCTATTCTTTTTCTCTGTGGTTGATCTAATCTACTTCTTCAGCAACACCATTCTTTTTTATTTTAGCCATCTTAGTGTGTGAGAGGGCTTCCCTGGTGGCTCAGATCATAAAGTGTCTGCCTGCCATGTGGGAGACCTGGGTTCGATCCCTGGGTCGGGAAGATCCCCTGGAGAAGGATATGGCCACCCACTCCAGTACTCTTGCCTGGAAAATTCCATGGACAGAGGAGCCTCGTAGGCTACAGTCCATGGGGTTGCAAAGAGTCAGACAGGACTGAGCAACTTCACTTTTAAATCTTTAATGTGTGAGAAGTGTCTTGTGGTTTTGATTTGTTTTTCCTTGATAGCTAATGATGTTAACATCTCATGTTACTGGCCCTTTGTATATCTTCTTTGGAGAAGATACATATTTGCAAATATGGATCTTCTTGATGGAGTTCTTTTAAGCATGAAAGTTTTAAGTCCAGTCTCTTTTCCTTTGTTTCTTGTTCTTTTGGTGTCATAAGAAAGATGTCATAAACACATATACCTATGATTTCTTATAAGAGTTTTATAGTATTTCTTAAATTTTGGTCTGTAATCAATTTTTGTTTATATGTGAAGTTGGAATCCAGCTTTTTTCTTTGCATGTAGCCATAAAGTTGTTACAACACAATTTTTTGAAAGCATACTCTTCCTCATTGAATATTCTTGGCACCCTTTTAGAAAATCAGCTGACTAGATGACGTGTTTTTGACAGGCGTTCTAGATGATTTTTATGAAAACAAACAAACAAAAAAACAACTCCAGGACAGTGATTTTCAAACTGTAATGCATGTCGAAATCACCTGGAGGGCTTGTTAAAGATTGCTGAGCTTTACTCCAAGTATCTGATTCAGTTGGTTTGGAGGGGGACCCAAGACTTCGTTTCTAGGAAGTTCTCTGCTGCTGCTGCTGCTGCTGCTGCTGCTGCTAAGTCGCCTCAGTCGTGTCCAACTCTGTGCGACCCCATAGACGACAGCCCACCAGGCTCTGCTGTCCCTGGGATTCTCCAGGCAAGAACACTGGAGTGGGTTGCCATTTCCTTCTCCAATGCATGAAAATGAAAAGTGAAAGTGAGGTCGCTCAGTCCTGTCCGACTCTTCTCGACCCCATGGACTGTAGCCTACCAGGCTGTTCCGTCCATGGGATTTTCCAGGCAAGAGTACTGGAGTGGGGTGCCATCGCCTTCTCTGAGGAAGTTCTCTAGTGACACGTAATTGTGCTGGTGTGGGAACCATACTATAAAAACTATGGGTGTAGGACTTTCGTTCCCAACTGTGGCAGCACATGAGACTTACTGGAAAGTTTTAAACAATATTGATGACTAGGCTGAGTTCTAGAGATTGATTCAACTAGAGCAAGGCTCTAGTTGATAATGTTGTTGTTGATAAATTTCTATAGCTCCCCAGGTGACTATAATGAACATCAACTGAGAACCTCCGTAGAACAGTGGTTCTCAGTGGGATATATAGTGGAATCACCTGGACAGGTTTTACATAGCCACCCTTAAATTCCACTTTGGAGATTCTAATTCAAAATGGGGCTTCGGTGTTTGCTGTTATAAAAGCTCTCCTAATAAATCACCTCTGTAAATAGCCAGTACTCTATACTATCTATTCGTCATCATTTTCCGTGTCTCCTTTTTCACTTTCTGTTTTTATTTCCTTTATCAAACTTGATTTTCTCTACCTTTGAGAGAGAACTTTATATAATTCATTCTGTAGCACTTAACTACTATCTTTCCTTCTGTTCTCACACTTTCATTATTATTCACTTATTTAATATTTTCTGAGGGCTAACAATTCACTTTACCGGTTTGCTGGAAGTAAAAAGCTTGTTAATAGTGATAGGTGAGTTTATTCAGGTGTTTATGATATGCAGCCAGGTTTAGGAACCTCTGCATTTTATATTTGTCTCTTTCGTCTCCCTAGAGTGAATTTGTAGAAATGGAATTGCTGGGCTAAAGGATATATATGTGTTAAAGTTTGATACGTATTGCTAGGTTGCCCTTCAGAAAGGGTATGGCAGTTCTACCATGCTTTTAGCTAACGGTTGGTTTTTTGTCAGTCTTTGTTATCAGTAGGGTAGATGGAAAATAATTTCTTGTTTAAGCTCATGCCCTTAGTGTGTTTGAGCATTCTTTCCTATGCTTAATGGCTATTTGACTTGCTTAAGTGTGTTGCCAGTTTTCCCTTTGCCCATTTTTTTTCTGGAATGTTTTTCTTTCTTAGGGTCATCTCAGACTCTTGCATTGTTTGTGCTTTGCCAACGAAACGGAGTCATCTGGGGAGAGCTTGGTGTTGAGAGAGGGTCCAATTCTAGCTCTGTCAGTGGACAAATCTAACTCCTCTGGACTTCTCCCATCTAGTGTAAGAATTTCCTTCTGTGTTATAGAAAGACTAGCTAAATTCAGCTTAAACAAGGATTTATTCATCCTTTCAGCAAATATTCTGCACTTGCTGTGTGCTCGGCATTGTTACAAGTGTTGTAGATATAGTGGTGAAAAAGACAGGGTGCCTCTGTTCTGAAGCTTACACTGTAGTGAGAAAGACACAAGCAGTTACATATATGGGTCAGGTAAGTGTGATGAAGGGAAATGAAGCATAAAGTGGAGTTAGAGGCTGGTGAGAGTGTGTGGGATGCCTGATCAGTGTGTGGTTATTTTAGATAAGGTCGTTAGGAAAAGCCCTTTCCAAGGAGGTGTTATTTGAGTAAAGAAGTAGGCAGCAAGCCATCCAAATATCTGGGGATGATATTCCAGACAGAGGAAGAGCAAGTGTGAAGGCCCTGAGTCAGAAACTAGCTTGGTCTGCTTGGAGAATGTCAGAAAGGTTATTACAGTTGGGGCAGAGTGGGAGGTGGCAGAGGGACCATATTTTGTAGACTGGGTTGTGGACAGTTTAAAAAACATTTTGTTTTTTTGAGAAGCTGCCATGTGCTAGGTAGTTTAGGCACCACCTGGGATAAAGCAGTGAACAAAACACTTAAAAACCTCTCTACCCCCAGAGTATATATATATCCTAGTAGAAAGAGAGAGTAATAAGATGATGAAGATACTGTCATGGAGAAAGAAATTTTCCTCTACAGTTCTCAAACAAAAGTGTAGTAGCGTGTGGCATGTATACGTGAGCTTCCCTGGTGACTCGAGGGGTAAATGATCTGCCTGTAATGTGGGAGACCTGGGTTTGATCCCTGGGTTGGGAAGATTCCTTAGAGAAGAGAATGGCTACCCATTCCAGTATTCTGGCTTGGAGAAGAATGGCTGGATACCTACTCCTCTCCTCCATGGACAGAAGAGCCTGGCAGGCTATAGTCCATGGGATTGCAAAGAGTGGGGCATGACTGAGCAACTAACACTTTCATACATGGGACAGACCCAGGGAAACTGAGTAACTTGCCAAAATGGCTGAAACTTACCTTAAATATTGTCTTCAGCTAAAGACAAAAGATCTTGGGGGTAGTGGTTTGGGACCTCAAAGGGGAGGAAGGCAGTTGCCCAGAGATGGAAAAGCAAATGTTTGCTAACAATTTTAACAGACAGAGTTTGCCTGGTTCCTCCGGTTCTGTGCACATAGTTCATACTATAGTTATCCATGGGGATCACCTCCCTTCCTGAAACATGGCTTCTTTTTACATTCTTTTAGCAGTTAGAAGGAAGGTCAAAGTTTCTTCTTGGCCTTGATTTGTCTTCAGCTCAAAATAATCCACATGGCAAAGAGACATTTTTGGGTGGCAGGTTTGCTCCTCTGTAGTATCTAAGCATGTGGGGAAGTGCTGTGGCACGAACGCGAGGCTGGGGGGAGGGGGACAGGAGGTGTGTGTACACGGTGAGGTGGGGGTTGTTCAGAAAGACCTCACTGGTGACATTTGGACAGAGTTCCAAAGGGCTTGAAGGCATTCCAGACTTGACCAAGACCTTGAGATGAGTGTGTGCCTGGTGGGTATGAACTAGCCAGGAAGCCCATGTGTCTGAGTGGAGTTGAAACTGTGCACCTCAGATGGGACTTGAATCCACAGGCTGGGACCCAAACCTTGCCAGAACCCAGACTGGGACTTGAACCCACAATCTTTTAATCAAGATCACACACATGGTCTCAGGGCTTCCCCAGTGGCTCAGACAGTAAAGAATCTGTCTGCAATGCAGGCGATCTGGGTTCGATCCCCGGATTGGAAAGATCCCCTGGAGAAGGGAATGGCAACCCACTCCAGTACTCTGGCCTGGAGAACATGGACAGAGGAGCCTGGTGGGCTACAGTCCATGGAGTTGCAAAGAGTCGGACACAGCCAACCAACTAGCACATAACACATACCTGGTCTCAGGACTTAATGAAGCTCACGTTCTTCTTATGAAAAGAATTCATGAGAGACAAAGTAATAGGTAAGAAGTGGGTTTATTTAGAGAGAAACACACTCCACAGAATGTGGGCTTTGTCAGAAGGTAAGAGGCCCCAAAATATGGCGTGGTTAGTGTTTATGTCTAGGTAATTTCATAGGCTGATTTCATGGGCTTCCCTTGTAGCTCAGTTGGTAAAGAATCTGCCTGTAATGCAGGAGATCTGTGTTTGATTGCTGAGTTGGGAAGATCCCCTGGAGAAGGAGGTATTCTTCCTTCCACAAGAACACTCCAGTATTCTTGTCTGGGAAATCCATGCACAGAGGAACCTGGCAGGCTACAGTCCATGGAGTTGCAAGAGTTGGACACAACTTAGCAACTAAACCACCAGCTTCTAATTTCATAGGCTAATGAGCAAGAGGATTATTCCGCTTACTTTGGGGAAGGGGTGGGGATTTCCAGGAACTGGGCTCCTGTTCAGCCTTTCACAGTTAGCTTTGAGCTGCCGTGCGGTGGCTATGCCACTTAGTGTGCTGATGTAGTAAAGTGAGCGTATGAGGCTCAGGGCCCACTGGAAGTTGAATCTTTTGCTACCTTGGACCTAGTTGGTTCTTACCAGTGTGTCATGTCCTGTGGCTAAGATTTGTGGAATCTTCCTGGACAAGGGATCGAACCCATGTCTCCTGTATCGGCAGGTGGATTCTGGATTCTTTACCACTGAACCCCCAGGGAAGCCCCTGTCCTTGTAAAACTTAGCGATTTTAACTCTGGGCTTTTTACTCTGAGATAGAATACCGATGGAAGGTTTTGATCAGAAACCTGAGATGAACTCAGGTTTTAGAGGGATCCTTGGCTTCTTGTGCAGCAAGGTTCCTTTGGGAATTGAGGGTAGAAGCAGGTGACTATGACAGTAATGCAGGCAAGAGTTAATGTTGGGACCAAGAATGTAACGGGGGGTATGGTCAGAAATGGTTAGATTCTGAATATATTTGGAAGCTCAAGCCAATGGGATTTTGCTGATGTATTGGACTTAGGGTGAAGGAAAGAGGAGTCAGGGATGATTCCGGATTTTTGGCCTGAGAGGTTAGAAAGTTGGTATTGCATTTCAGTGAGATGGAGAAAGTTGTGGGGGGATCTGTGATCCTCCTGGCTGCAGGTGGGGTCAGGTGGGGAGAGAATCAGGAGTTCTGTTCTTGATTTTAAGTTTGAAGTAACTCTTAGCCGTTCAAGCAGGGTGTTGAGTAGGCAGTTGGATGGACATCTGAGTCTGAAATTCAAGGGAGGCCTGGTACTGGTTATATAAGCATATAGTTAGTATTTCAAGGCCACAAGGCTGAATGAGATCACCTAGGGTGCGCCTGTAACTAAAGAAGAGAAGACGTCCTGTAACGGAGCCTTGGGGGTGTTCTGACCTTGAGAAGTTGGAGAGATGATGTACAGGCAATGGAAACTTGGGGAGTGGCTAATACGGGAGGAGGAGAGCTCGGCGTGTGGGATCCCAAAAGCCAGGGAAGAAGATATCTTGAGGGAATGAAGGGTCAGTAGTGTCAAGTGCTGCTGGCAGGATCACATGAGGTGGCTGAGAGTTGACTGCTCCGTAGATTGCTGGAGTCACTGAAATCAGGTTGGCAATTTTGGGATGGTGGGGGTGAAAGCCTGGCATATGAGAGACTGGGAGGGGGAAACTGGAGACAGTTGTTGCAAGGAGTTTTAAAGCATAGAAATGTGATGGAGACAGTAGGTAGAGGAAGTGAGGCCACGATAAGGTTTTTGTTTTTTAAATGGGAGAAATAACAGTACCCGTATACAATTAGTGATTAGGTAGGGAGGAGCATGACTAGAATTTTGTGCTCAAGCAGGTTAGAATAGAGGGGTTGTTCTTAGAGGGGTGGGTAGTTCCTAGTATCAGGTTGGTATATGGGCAAAGAACCATTTCCTATTAAGAGAATGCAGTCTTCTGTCTGCGGAATGTGGGAGGGGATCTGAAGGTGGGCTTCACTCAGGCCTCCTGTTTTCAGTACCATCTACAGCCTCATGAAGAGGCAATCCATGAGAAATTAATTTTCAGAACGTTTCTAAGATAAATGAGTTTGTTTCTTTACTGTCGTTCTTTCCAGAGCTTGCTCTTGCAGTATACACATACATGCATGCACACACATACTGGGAGTCTGTGAGAGGCAGAATTTTCCAAATTTGTTTGACCACAGAACTAGTTTTTCACTGATAGTTCATAGAACCAGTTTGGGAGAAACTTAGTTCATTTCACCTTCCCTAGTGTGCTGAGTCAGACAGGGCTCTTGTTGGCAAGAGCAGAAAGCCCAGCTCAAATGAATTTATGCCTCGGGGAATTCCTGAGCTCACATGAATGGGCAGAGCTGGTCTATGTCTGGCTTCAGGCATTGGTTGGATCCAGCTGCTCAAGTATCTCATCTCTCCAGCTCTTACAAGACTTCCTGCCTTGGGTAGTCTTCTGCTCTGTGGCAGGCAGGATGGCCCCCCCAGTAGCCTCAAGTTGACATCCTCCTAACTGACCCACTTCAGTGAAAGAGAAGTTAGCACTGGCATGGAAGTCCTCGTGGTGATTGTGACTGACTGGGCTTGTTAGGGCCAACCCTGAGCCAGTCTTTATGGCTCAGGGTGAATTACTCTGGCAGGCATGGGTCACGTGTGCCACTGCTGCACCTGGGGAGGGAGGAGGCCTGTAATTGACAGGTGGTATGCATGCTGCGATTCATGGGGTCGCAAAGAGTCAGACACGACTGAGCGACTGAACTGAACTCATGCATGCTGTGGTGTGTTACAGATTTGTAGTGATAACTCATTGTGGTTTAGTTTGTATTTCTCTGATTGCTGGTAGTGTTAAATCTCTTTTCATGTACTTTATATCCCACTCAGTAAGATTTGTCTGATTTATCCGATGTTTCTTGTTTTTCAGTATCTCTTGTACTTTCTGTAAAGTTGAAGTTAAAATCTAAAGGCTTTATTAGATTCAAGTTTGGCAAGAATATTTCATAGGTGATATGTTAAACAGATGCTCTGAGAACTCATGCCTGTATCATTTATAACTTGTTTATATGATAGAGAAGATGCCTTCTGCATCCTGTGATACATTCCTGGATGACATAGAAGATATTGTGTCACAAGAAGATTCAAAGCCACAAGATAGGCATTTTTCGAGAAAACACGTTGTTCCAAAGGTGAGAAGGCGAAATACCCAAAAATATTTGGAAGAGGAAAACAGTCCACCAAGCGATAGGTAAGCTTTTTTTGAAATTATATTCAGTATCGTACCATGGGAGAGGCTGACACTACTGTATGTGATATACATAATGTATCTTTTAAAAGAATCTTTGAAGTTTTGAAAGGAAATATGTAGGGTTTTTAAAATTTGAATGGTTATATTTAGCAAAGTCATTAATTAAAGATGTCAAATTGCATATTGGCCTAAGGCAGTATTTGGCACAAAGATAGATCACCCTGCCTCCCACCCTCCTTCGACCAGATCTCTTTGATATCATTGTGGTTGGTATGTTCTTGTTACTTCCACATTAAAATTTTTATTGGAATTTGTGATTCTTAGGTGATAGTGGTGGTTTGGGCATGTGGTTTTTCTTAGCAAATTTAAAGTACTTATGACTCAACTAAAGGCTTTTGACACAAATTCTTTTGCTGTTTGTACTATTAGGTGTCTAGTGAAATTCTAATACAACCTAGCCAGAAAGGATTATGCAGTTATATAGTTTTAATATGCTTATATTTGTATATCTAGTAAACTTGAAAATTTGATGCATTTGATTATTTGGAACAGGGTCATAAAGTCTATGAATTTAAATTTGCTTAATACTTGAAATTTATTAACTTTTTCTTGACCATATCATTAAAGGTAATGTCTACTTAGTTGTTAATTATTTAGGGCAATCCAAGTTGAAAGTCCTTTTATTCCCTTTCTAAAAATTACATTTTTTTAGAACTCTTTTTATATGTAGAATACTTTTATTATTAATAATGCTGTAGGGTGACAGATTTTCATTTTGATTCAGTTATTTATATCTAAGTTATAAAGATTTGATTAGTATATAGTGGTCTTCAGATGTGTTTAGGTTTTCTTTATTTGCTTTTGCTGTTAGGACCATTTTCTGTGCTATTGTTATTTGTTTGTACCTTTCCAGGAACTGAACTTAGTGGTGGTATTTAGTAGTATTGAACTGAAAATACAACTTGGAGAAAAGATATTCTTTACATAGAAAGATAGTCTTAGAGTGTTATACTGTTATTTTATCTTGATTTTAGACTTTTGGTATAACAGCAGATTATGTGCTAAGTTGGTACATTTAATGAATAGCTTATGAATAGAATGCAGTGAGTGTTTTTGCATAATATGCTCAGAAATTAACTTGTGCTTTTTATTTAAAAAAAATCCCTTAATGAGGCTTATTTTTTAAAATTGATTAACAGCACTATTCCAGGCATACAGAAAATTTGGATACGAACTTGGGGTTGTTCTCATAATAATTCAGATGGAGAATACATGGCTGGACAACTGGCTGCTTATGGATATAAAATTACAGGTAATGAGATACATAATGTGTTTTATTGTTTATGTTTTTTAAAGCCAAGGTGTTTAGAGATATAAGTTCTACCTTCAGCAACTAAAGGCTATTTTAGCATGACTTAATGATTTTAAGAGAAAATAAAATGCTAATATGTTGTTTAGACTCTTGAGCAAAGTGGCTTTGAGCTGTGTGCCACTCTCATCTGGGGACCTTTTCCGGTGCAGATGCTAGTGGACTGACAGTCTGGGGCTGGCTGAGTCCTGGGATGTGGAGCTCTCCAATAGGAGAGCCAGGTGTGGCACTTGGGGATATGTGGATTGTGATATCGGCCGCAGGTCTGGGAACCAGT
>SJYQ01096206.1:11742-145958 GCA_006410935.1 Redunca redunca
TAAGGGATTTGATTTAGGTCATACCTGAAAGGTCTAGTGGTTTTCCCTACTTTCTTCAATTTAAATCTGAATTTGGCAATAAGGAGTTCATGATTTGAGCCACAGTCAGCTCCTGGTCTTGTTTTTGTTGACTGTGTAGAGCTTCTCCATCTTTGGCTGCAAAGAATATAATCAGTCTGATTTTGGTGTTGACTATCTGGTGATGTCCATGTGTAGAGTCTTCTCTTGTGTTGTTGGAAGAGGGTGTTTGCTATGACAAGTGCATTTTCTTGGCAGAACTCTATTAGTCTTTGCCCTGCTTCATTCCGCATTCCAAGGCCAAATTTGCCTGTTACTCCAGGTGTTTCCTGACTTCCTACTTTTGCATTCCAGTCCCCTATAATGAAAAGGACATCTCTTTTGGGTGTTAGTTCTAAAAGGTCTTGTAGGTCTTCATAGAACCGTTCAACTCAGCTTCTTCAGCCTTACTGGTATATGTATTAGATGGGAACATAGTTTGAGTGCTTTGTGACAGGCAGTGGCCCAATGCTTTATTTGTGTTATCTTGCTTGTGCCCTGCTCAGTCGTGTCCAACTCTTTGTGACCGCATGTACTGTAGCCCTCCAGGCTCCTCTGTCCATGGGCATGGACAGAGACAAGAATACTGGAATGGGTTGCCATTCCTTCTCCAGGAGACTTACCTGGCCCAGGAATCAAACTTGAATCTCCTGCATTACTCCAAAACACTGCTTTTGACCGCTAGTCTATATCACATAGCAACTTGCTTTTGCATGTTTAATTGGGCTGGTTCACTGTGGATGTTAGGAGTAGGGAAGATTGGAAAGGTACCTCCTTTTATAGCTTTGTTTCCTTCAATAAGTAAATGCTCAGATGTCATTAATTTTGTTTTTGATACCATTGTTTACAGAGCGAAATCAGTCTTAAAACAGGCAAAAAAAAAAAAACACTCAAAATCTGCTTTTAGAATCACTTCTCTGTGTTCATTAGTAATTTTTATATAATTTAGCCTAGACTTGTCTGATACATTCTGATGGTGCATTTGAAAATTAAGGAAATCACTTTAAAGAGAATTTCCTGAAACATTAAAAAAAATTCAAAGTTTGATTTATCCTGTGTATGTGTGTGTTAGTTGCTCAGACGTGTCTGACTCTGCGACCCTGTGGACTGTAGCCCACCAGGCTCCTCTGTCCATGAGATTCTCCAGGCAAGAATACTAGAGTGGGTTGCCATTATCCTATATGATATTAAATATCCAACATATTTTAATGTTTTTGTCTATTAGCATTTTAAAAAAATCTTATAACAGTATTCTTCTATGTAAAGTAACAGTCTTACTGTGTTTACACAAGAATGTTAAGCTTTGTTATGCACACCTAATTTTGGTTTCTCATTTGGGAATACTAAAAAGGGAACATTAAGGAACCAATCACTTGAATATGAAATTTATTTTTCTTAATGGGGTTTATTTTGTATGCCTGTATAACTGATACATATTTATACTAATTTTATATGTTGTTGATTTTTCTCACTTCAGAAATTTGTAGTTGGTTTCAGTTTAGTCTGGCTTGCATGCAGTAGACACTAGGACCACTTTTCATGCTTGTCTAGATGCTGTAGGCCCAGAAAATATAAGCGTTATCTTCAGTAGGACATTTAATAAGGAAATCTCTACAGGAAATTTTAGATATATGAATGATTTCTGGATGCCTATGCCAGTGGTCTCTTTTGTTATTGTGAAATAATGGGAGTTTATAAAAAATATTATTTCTTAATAGCTTATAATTAATCAAATGTAGACCTAAAATGGGCATCCCTGGTAGCTCAGCTGGTAAAAAATCCACCTGCAATGCAGGAGACTGTGTTTTGATTCCTGTGTCGGGAAGCTCCCCTGGAGAAGGGCATGACAACCCACTCCAGTATTGTTGCCTGGAGAATCCCATGGGCTGAGGAGCCTGGCGGGCTACAGTCCATGGGGTCACAAAGGGTTGGACACGACTGAGCATCTAAGCACAGCACATACCTAAAATATTTTCATTTAACTTTGTAATTGATAAGAATGAGGTATAAAATAGTTTATGTATAATGTTCACAGAGGTTATTGAAAACAGGATACAGAGAAATTCAGAATTCTCAGTTACCAGTGGTGGATATTTTTACTATTTGAGGAAAGTGGACATTTTTTTTTTTTTTACTATTTGAGGAAAGAAGAGAGATTATGTCAGTAAATACTTGAAATTGCTGCTTTTGTGTAAATCTAGGAATATAATTTGGAGAAGACAATGGCACCCCACTCCAGTACTCTTCCCTGGAAAATCCCATGGGCGGAGGAGCCTGGTGGGCTGCCGTCTGTGGGGTTGCACGAAGTCGGACACGACTGAAGCGACTTAGCAGCAGCAGCAGCAGGAATATAATTACTGCATCGTAACACTGCACAGAGGCTTGCTCAGAGTAGTAAGTGCTTGTTTGGTGACTCTTTCAAACCCTTTTTATTTTGAGGAGAAGGTGATTTAAACCTTAGAAAATAATTCCTGCTTGCCTTTCATTTCATTTTCTGCCCTGCTGAGGGAAAAATGATGTCATTCCCCAAAACTCGGACACCTGTTTGCATGATATAATTAAATTAGTATCATGGAAAGCAGTCAAACTGTCCTGGTAGGTACAGTGGCTCATGAGTGTGTTCTTCAAGTGAGCTATTTCTTGGGCTAAGTAGAAATGCACTCCCCCCACTCACCATAATGCTTCCTTTGGTTATTGGTTTTGGATTATTTCTTTTGGAAAGTTGATAAATTATTTTCAGTTCCTCTTGGTTCAGTTCAGCTCAGTTGCTCGGTCGTGTCGACTCTTTGTGACCCTATGGATTGCAGCATGCCAGGCCTCGCTACCCATCACCAACTCCTGGAGTTTACCCAAACTCATATTCATTGAGTCGGTAATGCCATCCAACCATCTCATCCTCTGTTTTCCCTTCTCCTCCTGCCCTCAATCTTTCTCAGCATCAGGGTCTTTTCCAGTGAGTCAGCTCTTCATATCAGGTGGCCAAAGTATTGGAGTTTCAGCTTCAACATCAGTCCTTCCGATGAATATTCAGGACTGATCTCCTTTAGAATGGACTGGTTGGATCTCCTTGCACTCCAAGGGATTCTCAAGAGTCTTCTCCAACACCACAGTTCAAAAGCATCGATTCTTCTGCGCTCAACTTTCTTTGTAGTCCAACTCTCACATCCATACATGACTACTAGAAAAACCATAGCCTTGACTAGATAGACCTTTGTTGGCAAGGTAATATCTCTACTTTTTAATATGCTGTCTAGGTTGGTCATAACTTTCCTTCCAAGGAGTAAGTGTCTTTTAATTTTATAACATTTTAAGGGTGGTCTAGCATGGACATTTAATAATATTAATGGCTTTAATGATTAGAGTAGTTGATTTTTGCTGTCCTTCATTTTGAAATTTCTTCTCTTGTATGTAGTAGTCTCTTCTGTGTGATCCTTATTAGAAGCTATTTTTCTCCTGGAGTGGTGGCCAAGAGGGATTATACCATTGGACTCCATGCTGCAGGAACGTGCACAGCTTATTCTGTTGTGAGTGAGAAGTTGGGAGTTGCTGTTTAGTTATAGACAGCAGTGTTGGCTGAGAGCTTCCTGGTCCATTCCTACCTCCTTAATTATAAAGTCATCTCCCATCTTCTTGACTTTTCCAGTATAATTTTCTAGTGCAATTCAGTGAAAGAATCATCAGCCATCTTAGTGTAGAGCTTTCAGCTTGCCTTCCATGGACCTCTGTAACTTAGCCTTCTTGCCCCTTCACCATCGCCACAGTTATTTACGTGTGGGTAGTGTCTTACAGTTTGTAAAATGCATTCATATCTAATTGTTAGTTTTATGTAGCTTTGGGATAAAGACAGAACCAAGACTTTGTTGACCTAGGCTTTGAAAAAGATATTTAAAAATATCCTGACATATAGGTTGCTGACTTAAATTATATATATTAGTCATTAATGTTTACAATGAAGGTTTTAGTTATGTGCTGAGTAGAACATTTTCTTAATGTAATACAGAATTTCCTTGCAGAAACTCTTTATTGTGTAGCCAGAGATGGTGCTTTTATCTGAAGGTTTTGAAGTCTGTCTGGAATTACAGTGAAAGTAAATTTTACTGTGATCATTTGCAGAGTGCTTGTAACGCAGAGGGGACTGCAGCTTATAGATTGTTGAATCTTAACGTTATTTTAAAGCCCAGAAGTTAAACATAGAAAGGATTATATAAAGGGAAACAAAGCCTTTCCTCCATTAAAATAGAAGCTATATCTGATCTGTAAAATGTCCTCATGTGGGCATTTCAGGCTAATTTTATAAGCTTTTACTTTTTATATATATCATATGTTCTAGAAAACTATACTCATATTTAAAAGTACTTTCTTTTAAGTAAGAAAGTACTTTTAAGAAAATCCTTTTTACTAACTTCCCAGTAATTTACTTTGATTTTCTCTCCCTGGTTATTGTGGAAATACTATATTAGGTGCTTTTCATGTAATCTTGTAAGAATATTCTTCATAAGTCATAATATTTTTATGGTTACTTTTTGCCACTATTAAATCACCTAGAAAATTGAGAATTTTATTAAAAGCTGGTCTTGTATGAAGAACTGATGGTGCAGGGGTAAAAGAGTAAACCTTTTTTTCAGGGTGTGTCTTCCAGCAAAATAAAAGGGATGAACCAGTTGTGGCAGGGATGACAGCTGGTATTGGATCACTCGCTCTGTTTTTTCTATGGAGTCTCTCTCCAGCAGATTCAGCTTTTAAGGATAGAGGTCTTAAAGAGAAGTCTGAAAGACCCTTTTATCTGCCCAGACAGAAGAAAAACCAAAACAACTCACAATGTTAGGATTTGTAGACAGAAAGTAATTAGATGATATCTATATCTTAAATCTAAATATATATTATTTACTTTTATTTATTGGGATTGAAACAGTCGAACCAGACAATTTCTTTTTGATCAGACCTCCTGTTTTGGGTAGGGCTTCCCTGGTAAAGAATCTGCCTGCAATGAGGAGACCCTGGTTCGACCCTGGATTGGGAAGATCCCCTGGAAGAGGGAATGGCTACCCACTCCAGTATTCTGGCCTGGAGAATTCCATGGACTCTATAGTCCATGGGGTCGCAAAGAGTCAGACATGATTTCCTGTCCTGGGTGGGTGACACTTTGGAATCCTGTACTTGGAGTTCTGGAATGGCTTACCTGAAACAAGAACATTCTTTGTGATCTCAGAAGGAATTGAGTCAAAACTTAGTCTTCAGCCACATCCCCCTTTTGTTGAAGAAAGTTGACAAGGAATGGTAACAAAGTAAAAGATGCAATGGTTGAAGTGTGGAAGATGAGCAGCTATTTCAGGGGGCTAAAGTATGATTTTTAAAGTGGAAATTGCAGGCTACAGATTTGATTTCCTAAATAAAACCAGAGACTGAAATGAAAGTCATTGTAGGAGAATTAATTAGCCGAGGGTATGCATGTGCATTAATGAAAGACTCCGTCATTTGGAAGAATGTGGACAAACGTAATTGAGAAATCATTTTTATAATTGGGTCTTAAAGTGCTTCCATTTGGGAGGCCATTGATACATATAATTAATTGCCATATGTTGTGCATCACTTTCTGGAAAACTATCAGCTGTTGCCTTTGTGAGCTCAGGGAGTAAGTAGACTTTATAGAAGTGTTATAACATTGTTAGGTTACCTGAAAATGGAGCTGAATATGCACATTTCATAAGTGTTGTAATAAAGATATTGCATATCTTAATTGGCATATTATGATGAATGGTTTTCCTGTTTCCTTTTTTTTTTTTACTTTAAAGAAACTTTATTAATGTATAATTTAGATTATATTTACCCTTAAAATTTACCTGTTTTCCCTATAAGGTCTTGTAAGGAAGTTGTCTTTATTTTAAAATCAGCCTGAGATGGCTGAGAAAATAGGAGAAAATTGTTTTTTGTTACATAAGGAATAATAGTATGCTTTATATTGTAAAAGTGAATAGCTTTCTCTATTCAAGTTCCTAAAATTTAAATTCTGTATACTGAAAATTTGCTTAAATCCTCCAGTGCTTTAAGTGGAATGAAACATCTTAAAAAGGTGTCTTGGGACTGTTACTATGATAGAGATCAGGATACATACTGTTTTTTTTTTTTTTAATCTTTACATTCTAGTTTTTTCTTCTTTAAATAGAGCATGGGAATATTTAGTTTGTTATTTCTCCTCTTTTTGTCTCAACAGGAATGTCCTCTTATCATAATAAGCACAAAGCTACATGTGTTTGAACCAACAGCCAACTAAGTGGCCCTCGTTTTGATTGTGCTGTTATCCATGCAGATTAAGTAGTGTCAACTTTGCATTGCTGTTTACATCCTGAGCAGTGTTTCCCTTGTATTTGAGAGTGAACCTACATGGTTGATTAGAATCTTCACCTTTTTCAGAGATACAGAGAAAATCTAGTTTACTCTTGGGAATTCTAAAATATTTTGGCTCCAGGTTGTGAATGCCCAGTAGTAGTTAATAATGTGATGGTAATCAAATTATTTGGATAAAAGTTCTGTGTTCTTTTTCTTAATTTTCTCACTAATAAATATGGAGAAGCTTCCCCTTTTTTTTTTTTTTTAATCGTCTTTCTTTGAGAACGTGAAGATCATTTTTCATCCTGTTCCACTTTTGGCCTAACCTTTTCAAGTCACTTAAACTTCTTGTTTGCATTTTTAAAAATTAATTAATTAATTTTGATTGGAGGCTTAATTACTTTACAACATTGTGGTGGTTTTTGCCATGTAGCATGTAAGTGGTAGTACTTCAACTCACACATATTTGCATTAATTTTTGTGAATAAACTGGTGTAGAGTGCTGAGTTGTATTAAGATGACATCTTTTCAGAATTGCTGGCATTCTGGTACTGAAGAACTTAAGATAGTTTCTAGGTTCAGTATTTAAAAATTTTTATGAGTGACAAATTGATGTAGACTGATAGATTTTCAGAAACTTTTGCTTAATTGCTTAATGATTCATATTACCCTTTGAGATTTTATAAAACTTCTTTTTGATAACTTAGAAATAGCCTGTTTTAAAATTTTATTTTTTAAGAAAATGGGCAGATGAGTAATTATCACCAAGGCTTCACTTGAAAATCTTTCTAGGCATTGTTTTCTCTGATTTTGGGGAAAAAACTTTTTTGAGATATTGACACCAGAGCGTGTAAAATAATGTTGGCTTTTTTTGGCTTTTAAATTTTAGTGGGTTTGGGTTAGGGAGACATGTATTTTTAACTCTTGGACAATAGATGGCAGTATTACATTACATGATCACTGCAGCTGTGTCATTACTAGGAAAAGTGAATTTCATGTTACAAATAGTCTTCTAATAAAATTATTGGAAGTCATTAAGTTTGTTAACTCTATTTTATTCTGACTTACTGCTTTTTAAACTTTTTAGTAGGACTTGTGTAAGAATTGGACAAATTGACCTTTCCAGAGGCAGCATGATTCAGCTTGGATACAGCCCACCATAAGCTGGACACTGCATGTGAAATTATTCACTCATTGCGTACTACTTGACATCCTTGTTGCTCTCTTGCCCTGACTGTGGTTCTTCTAGAATGTGGTTATTGTCCTTTCTCCATGCTAAAATGGGAGATTTTGAATCTGAGGACAAACATTTGATTCCTTTTGCCACTATATTGCTTTCATGCTTAACTAAAAACTAACCTTTGTGTAAGGTACATCTTGGGTATCTCATTACTCCCCAAATCTGTTAACAAATATTGAGGTTTAAGAGCTTCCATATTAAAGGAGAATAGAGTGAATTATAGCACTTTAAAATTTCCCCCTCATTCCTGCTTTACCAACATGTGTTTGGTTAATTCAAGATGGTTTGAATGTCCAGGCATTTTCAGAGACTTTCCTTTTGGTCCTTTCTTCATTGTAGCATGATGATTCTCAAATTGAAGAGTGTCCACGAATTTTTGTGTCGTGTTGTATACACATATTCATGTATATGGGTGGTGTAAGGGCTGTGTGTGTGTGTGTGTATGTGTGTGTGATGTGGTTACTCTTTTGATCACCTGATCTGATCATTTTAGATCCATTTAACTCCTTTTTCCGCTGTGTCTCCACTTGCTCTGCTACCGTTCAGCTTACTTCCCTTAGAGTGGTAACTCAGCTACTTCCTGTCTTCGGATGATTTATCGTGTTTTTTTTTTTTTTTTAAACCTTTTCTCTCCCATGGTGTGTGAGTTCCTTCTGTCTTAATCATCTTTGCCTTTGTTTGGCATCTCAGAGACACTGTAGCTTAGTGATTAAGAGCAGACTGTAGCCAGCTATTAATATTGAGCCAGACTATGAAACCAGCTACCGCAGTGTATTAGCTTTATGACTTTGGGCAAAGGACAGTACCTCTATGCTTCAGTATTCTTATTTATCTAATGAAGATGACAATAGCAGTCCTTTCTAAACATTAAATATTAGTATGTACAGAAGTGTTCAGTGTGTGGTTTCATCATTATCAAATTCAGTACCTGGTGCACAATAGGAATTCAAGTGTTTTATTTGTGTGTGTGTTAGTGAACAAATGAAAACTATTTTTTGACTATAATGATAACTTTACTCTTTATGCTCTAAAGAATATTTGTAAAATATACAAATTAAAGTATATTCTAAAGGTTCAATAAATGTGTGTGGTGTGTGTGCGTGAGTCCTAAATAGGAGTTTTTTCAGTAAACTCCTGTTTAGTGGCTGTCAAGTCCAGACTGCATGCAGGTCCTGACATGTCTTGGTAAGATCCTCATATTATCACTTTGCCTGACATGGACACTGCAAATTATATTGAATCAGCAATCTAATTTAATCCATTCTTATAAATTGGAAGTAATTGCTTTCAATTTAGTAGGATTGAATTCAGTATTAGAAATTTTGATGTTCCTTCAAATGCAGTAAAATTTAGTTATATATTTTCATATATCTATGTGTATGCCTGTACATTTGCAGAGAGACGTGATCTTGGAGCATTGCTTGTAGTCAAATGAATTATTTGCAGGAATTGGTAAGGGGGCATATAGTACAGGGTGTCTACAGGGTGTCAGCAAAAGTGACATTTTCTCCTTTTTTCCCCTTCTGCCTAAGGCGAAAGCAAAAGAAATAAAACTAAGGGCCTTCAAAATGGGATTTTCATTCATTCAGAAATAGTAGAGGGAAATTAAGAGTATCTAGAGATTTCTTGGAGAAGGAGATGGCAACCCACTCCAGTATTCGTGCCTGGAGAATCCCAGAGACAGAGGAGCCTCGTGGGCTGCCGTCTATGGGGTTGCACAGAGTTGGACACGACTGAAGCGACTTAGCAGCAGTAGCAGTAGCAGAGATTTCTATGTTATTTACTCTTGGTGGGGGCGAGGAGGGGGGCGGTACATTCAGCCCTCCCAGTGATGAAAAAAGAACTGTGAGGGTGAAATGGAATCCTTCAAAAATGTATTTAGTATGTTTCTATTCAATCTTTCCCACTAAGTTATTTTTAGAAATGGCTAGCTTTACCAGCTTTTATGTCTCACACTGTGCTTATTCTTGAATATATTAGGAACAAGACGTGAGGCTACTTAACAAAAATTTCTAGTTAATGTCTGATAATTTTATTGATTGTGGAGTTTGGTTTCTCAGAAGATGTACTTCTGACTCTTCCCTCTGGCTCGCTCTTTGTTTTTACTCTTTCAGTATTTTCAGGAACCATTTTAGTTACCATCTTACCAGCTCTTCTTTCTTTTGAATTGAGTGGTGGTATACAGTAATTTAAGAAGGACTCATTACATATATTAACTGTTTCTGAATTTTCCATAAGTTACTATCAATGACTGCACTTCGAGTAAAATTCATAGTAACAAATGAATCAAAGATAAGACTGTTGAATATTTTCTTTTTTTCCATGTGAGAACTGAATTTTTAGTGAGCTTCCAAAAATCAGGGAGTTGTGAGAGTGTTTTAGAATAAATATATTACAGTCTCATAAAAGTTATTCAGAAAATCAATGAAAGAGATTAAAAATAGAAGACGTTGAAAATGCTTTACAGACATCTAAATATGAGAGATCAAATTAAGACAGAAGCTTTAGGGAGAATATTTGAAGCTTATCATTTCCATCTCATCTGTAAGCAGCTTTTTATCTTGTGTCTTACCTAAGTTGCAAATCACGTGCAAGCCATAAACAAGGGCTTTTTTACCCTGAGAGAAAAAAAATAAGAGAAAGTTTTTTAGTTTTCAGTGAAGGTTTTCTCTGTTAGCATAGAGGCAGGAAGAATACTGTGTTAGATGAAGAGTTTT
This sequence comes from Redunca redunca, assembly GCA_006410935.1. Lineage (NCBI taxonomy): Eukaryota > Metazoa > Chordata > Mammalia > Artiodactyla > Bovidae > Redunca > Redunca redunca. Next base: position 22,084 of record SJYQ01096206.1, read on the forward strand.
TGTGTTTGTAAAATGTAAACAGCTGTGTGAATGTAGTCAGTGTGTGTTCTTCACGTAATAATTTAAACATAAATATCTTTTCTTTGCAAGTGTATACAAAAAACATTGTACAAATAATACAGTTATTTTGCAAAATCTTATGTAGCTTGGAAATGTGTGCATTATTGTAACTTACAGGATTTGACTGAGGAATTAATGTTGAAATTTAAAAACTAGCAGTTTCAATATAGTGAGGACTCAGCCATTCTTAATTGAGGAATTATTTGGGTCAGGCATTAACATTTTCTGAACCTCAGTTTTCTTTGAAATGACATGGTGGTCCGCCAACTTCATGAAAATGAAATGGAAGCATATACACATGAGATAATACTTCAGTTTTTGAAAATATTTATAAGTTTTAAAACAAACAGCTAATTTATTACACTTTAATGTTAGTAAATTGTAAACTGGTGTTTTTTAAATTTCTCTTTCATCTGTTACATTTAAAGGTATTTTTGTACAATTTAGAAGCTCAGTTCATAAATATTCCAAAAGGTGGCACTGTTTACATATGTATACTCTGCTTTTTGATGAAAAAAATGTTGCATGTTTTATCTGCAAATGTATTAAATTGAGGTTATATTTTTTAGGTTTAATTTTCTGTTTTGTAAATGGATTTTTAATTCATGTGAAGTTTGCTAGGACCAGGTTTCATTTTTATTTGGAAATGGTTTGGAAATTCAGATATTTAGCAATCATCTTGTAGACATAAACTCCTGTATAATCCAGTATAATTAATGATAAAACCTTGTATTAATGTGACAGCCTAATGTTTCATGGAAAACATAGTTGCTTTTGTATAGCAAAAACCATTAATTTTTTTTAAGCCTCTAAAAACTATCCAGTGATTAAAACATAACAGCTATAAATAAATGATTTGTGTGGCTTTTAGGTCATACCACATAGGTTATCCATTCTGCAGTGTTATTTTATGGTAAAAATACCTTTGAAAATTTACCAAGATCTTCCATTGCTTGAATTTCCTTCTGGCAGTAGTGTGATGAAAGGAGACTCTAGATTCTATGAATAGCTTCTCTAGGTGAAGAATGCAAAAATTAAATAAAATGAATTTGACTCGGAGTGAGGATTATTTATATAATAGGATGTGGTGAATACATTTCCCATGCTATTAGGTGAAAACCTGATTTTTTTTTTTTTTTAAATTCATGGAGCATATTATATCCAATGTAGTTTATGACCTAAGAAGATAATACAACTATTAATATTCCATTTTTAATGTCCAATCAAAGCTATCTGTAGTTTTTTTTTTTTTAATATAAATAGAATTTACCAGTGATTTTTGCTGGATGTAGACCAGCACAGAATGCTTCTGTGACTAGTAGTATAAAATGCTTGACTTTTGTTTGGGGGCAGGATTAAGAAATCTAAGACAACTTCAGGTGTGGTTCCACTGTTTCCTTTACTTAAAAGTAGAAAATGTTTCCAGCCAACATTTCAGTTTTTGTTATTTTCTTAAATATCTCTTTTTAAGGTACTAATCCTTGGAAATAGTTAACATCTTGCTCCATTAAAAACTCATCTTTATAGCTCTGACGTGATTGTCTCAGTTACTAAATGTATGTAGCTTGGGGGAGGTGAAGACATACTTGGCAGTGAGAGGGTTCATTATGTCTGTGAGAGTGTATGTGCTTATATCTAAATGTTCCCTCTTACTGCTGCTTTTGCTGGTGTTACTAATATGATACATGTGTGATTTGTCTGAATTATTTAAAAAATGGATAATTAAAGGAGGATTTGACCATTCAGCAACTGTTTCAGTAGCTAAAAACTATCATTTAGACATTTTCTTCCAGTGGTTGAGAATTTTTTTGTGAGCTATGGAATATATGAAAAATTGAAGGAAAGTATTGTGACACTTTAATACTTCAGAGCCCATACTCTTAGGAAATTCTTATTGTAGAGATTAATAATGTCTTAATTATTCAGCAAGAGACAGATCTGTTTTTTAACCTAGTCTTTTAATGTATGTAAAACTTGTGGGTTTGGTAAATAACAGATTATTTTCCTCAATGGCTTTGGGTTTACAGATTTGTTGTAAGTTAGAGCAGAGATGCACTCATAATAACTTTAAAAAAATTGTTTCTGTGCATGAAACTGAGAGACAGCTAAATGTCCCCAAAATGCTTTCAATAGGTTCCCACCTACAGCCCTTCCCCAGGTTCCCCATAGCTTCAGATGTGCTTCTCAGGATAAGAGCTGAAGTAATAAAATGTGATATTATACAAGCAGTTTTTTTCCCCCTAAATAATGCTTGTGATTAAAAGAAATCCAGTCAATCAGCATTATATATTTGTATGAAAAAAAAAAAAGATCCATCATACAAATTTTGTTCGGCTCCTTTAGATGCCTTCATAATGTGCTAATTTATGCTGCTGGTCTAACGGTATGACCCTTCCCTGTGGCCTAGATATGTAAATCTGTTATAGCTTTTTAATTTCAGTCATCTGTGTTGGTTGAATATACTTGTTAGTTTACCGTACCACTCACCAGTCTACGTCAGGGACTGGAAAAGAACAAGAAAATGAATCTCAGAATCAGTTTCTTTAAGCATGTATTAGTAATGAAGGAAATTACAAAATAGGTATAATTTTAATAAGGCTGTTACATCTGAACATTCATTGAAAATAGTAAGTACTCCAAGTACTGTCAGCTTTTAATTAGGAAAGGGAATTGGATCATTGGTTTTATTAAGCAGAGACTTATCAACATCTTTTTATTTTTTAATTTTTAAAAATGTCAATGAGAAAATATCACAAGAGGGAGAAACAGACATCATAGGCCGTTTCTAAGAAGTCAACCATTTTATTATGCTTCTTTCCTATTCTGTGAACTTTGAGGGTCATGTATTCCAAAACCCCAATAGTAGAAGAATACTACCCGTGGTTGAAAATTGCAAGACCTTATGATGATTATGCAGTGAGGATGACCAAGGCTTAAAATATGGGTGAACTAAAATATTTTTTTTTTTTTTTTTTAAGAACAGTAGGCACCTTTATTAGTTGAGCTAAGACAGGAGGGAAGAGGGTTTATTTGCCTTTCCGGGCTTTGATCTTCCTCAGATAGAACTCAAGCTCTTTTCCCTCTAGCACATAGCCGTCTGCTCGGCCACACTGGCCTGGTCTTGAAGCAATGCATGCAAGAAGCTTGCCCTGCTGGAACTGCTCCTCTAGAAGACTGCTGATTTTCGCGTTCTTTTTCCTCTCATCATATTTCTTCTGAATTTTCTTTGATCGTTTCTTGTTTAAAATCTCTTCCTCCTCAGGAGTCAGCTTGGCCCCCTTCTTGCGGCCCAGGGGCAGTGCATAGTGGGACTCGTACCACTGTCGGTACGGTGTGCTGTCGATAAGCACAATACAGTTCTTCACCAGGGTCTTGGCACGGACCAGTTCGTTGTTGGATGCATTATAGACAACATCGATTATTCTTGTCTTACGTGTACAACACTCCGAGCCCCAGGAGAAGTTCCCCACGTCCAGCCTCAAGGCCCGGTACTTCTTGTTGCCTCCCCGCACACGGACTGTGTGTATGCGGTGGGGGCCAATCTTCGTGTTGGCAGCGGGGCGTCCCAGCTCATACTTCCGCTTCTTGTGGTAGGGCTTTCTCTTGCCCCCGGTCTTAGGGCCTTGTGCCAGTTGTCCCGAGAGATGCCCATCGCTCGGCGCTGGCTGGAAAGCCTAAAATATTTTTTTAAAATGCGTTAAAATAAAAATACAGCAAACAATTTATATGACTTAAACATAAGTAATTCAACTTATTCTTCTTCATCCAATGAGAATTACAAGGTATTTTTATTCTTTCTCTTCTTTCTGTGAAAAGTATTCTAGGGGGGATTACTTTTCCTTCTATTATTTAGCCCTTTATCTGAAAGTGTAATACCCCTGTAGCTTTGCCTTGGAATTTTTGTCCCCCAGTTTTGGTTCTTGTCATAATCTGAAAGACACTGATCAACTCAGATGCTTGAACAACATGGGGTAATTTTTAAATATGCATACTCAGCATCATTGAGTAAGTATTTCTCATACCTCTCTGAGCCTGTGACTCCTTGTCTCTAAAATGGGTTATGGGGTTGTTGTAAAATTAATAAATGGTTGATAAAATGTTAGCTTTTATTATAGTATTTAATAAAGAAAATTCACCATTATGTTTTAAATTTGAGTCTCTGCAATGAACTGGTAACTTAATGAAATTTAATTTAAACGTGTGTTTAATTTACTGTAATCTATTTAAATATCTTTTAAAGTATTTCTCTTGCACATCTTTTTCTTATGGTGAGTGTTAATTAGGACATGGGGCTAGTATATTGAAGTAATGTATAATAAATGGCTTCTTCAGGGAACCAGTGAGGCAGAATGGGGTGATTTCACAGAAGGAATAAGAGATTAGAAGTTGGGAGATTGGAGGTCTTGCTTCTAAGATGACATGGATTTTCAGGGAACTTATTTATCTTTTCTTTGGCTTTCCCCCCTTGTTTTTTAAAAAAAATTTTTTACTTTGGCCTGTTTTTTTGATGTTCAGTCGCTCAGTAGTATCTGACTCTGCAACCCCATGGACTGCAGCTTGCCGGGCTTCCCTGTCCTTTACTAGCTCCTGGAGTTTGTTCAAACTCATGTCCATTGAATTGTTGATACCATCCAACCATCTCATCCTCTGTCATCCCCTTCTCCTCCTGCCTTCAGTCTTCCCCAGCATCAGGGTGTTTTCCAGTGAATCTGCTCATCACATCAGGTGGCCAAAGAATTAGAGCTTCAAGCTTCAGCGTCAGTCCTTCCAATGAATACTCAGGGTTGGTTTCCTTTAGGATGGCCTGGGTTGATTTCCTTGCTGTCATTGGACTGTAGTTGATAGTGTATACATACATAGGCTTCCCAGATGGTGCTGCTGCTAAGTCGCTTCAGTCGTGTGACTCTGTGTGACCCCATAGACGGCAGCCCACCAGGCTCCCCCGTCCCTGGGATTCTCTAGGCAAGAACACTGGAGTGGGGTGCCATTGCCTTCTAGTGGTAAAGAACTCTCTTGCCAGTGCAGGAGATGTAAGAGACATGTCTTCGATCATTGGGTTCGATCCGTGGGTCAGGAAGATCCCCTGGAGGAGGGCATGGCAACCCATTCCAGTGTTCTTGCCTGGAGAATTCTACGGACAGCGGGCTAGTGGGCTACAGTCCACAGGCTTGCAAAGAGTTGGACACGACTGAAGCAACTGAACACATACACATAGTGTTAGTTTCATTACACATATATGTGTATCTTTTTTTTGACTTTTTAATTCTCATTTGTGAAATAACACATTTTGACACAGAAATGTGAGGGGCGAGTGGACAGATCATATTTTTTCACTTACTTTGTCTCACTTTGAAAGAGGTAAAGCTCCAGGTTAAGTACCAGGTGTGAAATCCTTCTAATTCCATTCCTCCTTATCCCATCTCCCTCACCACACCTCCCAAATCAAGCTTTTTCCTTAACACACTATTACTACCAAGATCATCTTTGTCTCTGCTTATAGCACTCATTACACTCTAGAGTTATTTGTTTACGTATCTTTCTCTTATAAAACTGAACTTGAGTACAGAGATAGCCTTTGTTTCTTGTATTCTTGGTTCAGTTCAGTTGCTCAGTCGTGTCCAACTCTTTGCGACCCCATGAATCGCAGCACGCCAGGCCTCCCTGTCCATCACCATCTCCCGGAGTTCACTCAGACTCAAGTCCATCGAGTCGGTGATGCCCTCCAGCCATCTCAACTTCTGTCGCCCCCCTATCCTCCTTCCCCCAATCCCTCCCAGCATCAGAGTCTTTTCCAATGAGTCAACTCTTTGCATGAGGTGGCCAAAGTACTGGAGTTTCAGCTTTAGCTTCATTCCTTCCAAAGAAATCCCAGGGTCGATCTCCTTCAGAATGGACTGGTTGGATCTCCTTGCAGTCCAAGGGACTCTCAAGAGTCTTCTCCAACACCACAGTTCAAAAGCATCAATTCTTTGGCACTCATCTTTCTTCACAGCCCAACTCTCACATCCATACATGACCACCGGAAAAACCATAGCCTTGACTAGACAGACCTTTATTGGCAAAGTAGTGTCTCTGCTTTTGAATATGCTATCTAGGTTGGTCATAACTTTTCTTCCAAGGAGTATTCTTGGTACCCATTACCATATTTGGCCTATAATAAACATTCAGTTCCTATTTGTTGAATGAATTTATATCAATATTCATGTCATTCATGAGAAATGGGTCAAATTTACTGAGTGATACCATGTAAGTACAGAGGTGGTTTCTCATTTTCGTTGCCCTTTCTTTTACTATTAGGTGTAAACCACCGATGGTTTCTTAACCACCTGAAAGAATTATATTTAGCATTTTTTTTTGGGTCAAGTAGTCTTAAGTTTTTGAGACCATTTAATGAGCCTGACCATAGTAAGGGGCCTTCTTGGTGCATTACAAATGCTGTGATTCATGGGCACCTTAAGCATAGATTTCCTGCCTGAAATGACTGAACAGAATAGACACATTGTTCTTTGTTAGTTTCCTCAATTGGTTCTTTTAATTTTCCTGTTCCTACTGGTGATACCTTAAGGCATCTGGCCAGTGCTGAATATTTCTTCCTGACTCATCATTTCTTCTGCCACCTGCCAAAGACCTGCTTTTACTTTGGTCAAGAACATCTGGGGTGAGTTAGATTTCATTATGGTGTAGGTTATGGAGCACCTGAGAAATCTAAGCATGTTGTGCTAATTAGCATTGACTGGCAGCCACTAGAATGCTTAATTCTGGTGGTTTGCTTTTTAAACCTAAAGGTGTTATAGAGGATGGAAAAATCCTTTATCGGAGTATGAAACTAGCTACTAAGTTTGAATACTTTCCCCCACTCCCAGTATGGTTTTTACATTGTGTGACGTTCCTATAGATTATACTTAACTTTTTTTATTATCTTTCAGGATCGTTAGAATTTGTTTCCTCAGGTATATTTAAATCACCCCTTTTAAAGATAATTTAGAAAAGAGGACACTGAGGGTTAGTGATTAAAAAGGAAGAAAAATGGCTCCTAGATCGTTTGTAGAGACTTAAGCTTTCACACTGGAAGAGAGAGAGACTTTGGGGCCCTAGTGCTTCTCATCATCTTTTATCTGAGAGATGGGAGGAAGCTGAGATATGTGCTGGAGGGTCCCTGGGACCTCTTGGGACCCCTCCTTGCAAATGGGAATCTGCTGGAATTCCCAGAAAGAATCTATTGGACTTGTAAATGTTTGGATACATCTTGAGTATGCATTTTATCTGCTGCAAGTCAAAAGAAGTTTATTCATATTTGACTTAAACTATAGAAAGGAAATCCGGAATTTTCTCAGAAGCAGGGGAGGTTAGAGAACCTGGAAAGTGTAGTCTTTGTCATTACGAACTAAAAGTAAAATGTCACTGTTCTTTTCTTTTAGTGTGGCATCTTCATTAGATTGTAGTAAATTTTACGGATATTGATAGGGGCTTCTGTGGGTTCTTTTTCTACCTTTGGTCTCCCTGTCCTGTCTTCCAGTTAGATCTTAAATTCCTTCCAAATTTATTATTCTCCTGCTATGGGAATCTTTAGAAACATTAGCCCCCTGATTGGGGAGGGTCTACATTGCATCTGTATTTCTTAATTTCTAGAAAGATTTATGTTGAACTTAAAGAATAAGTATTAAAGGTGGGAGAACAAGAAAAAACTCGATGTAAAAGCAGCATCTAGTGTGTTAAACTCTGCAAGGCTGACCAACTTGCCTTGTGATCTTAGCCAAGCCATTTAATCTTTTTGGGTTTCAGTATACTTATATCTAAAATGAGTGAGTTGAACTCCAGTGTTCTCTGGTTCTTTATAAATTCATTTATTCATTAGATATTCATCATGTGCCTATGGTGCTGTGTATTTATCAGTGAACAAGGCAGATACAGTCTCTTCCTTGTAAGAAGGCTTCTATTTCTCTTGTCTCTGCTGACCTGTCTTTCTCCCTGTTCTTCGCTTATCTAGTAATTGGGTGGATAATGAAGGAATGAAGCAGTGTGAGGTGATTAGTTACGAACTTGGAGACCCTGCTTATTTATGTACAGAATGGATCAGTGTTTTTTTTTGGTGGGGGAACACCTTGTAAAGAACATAGTTTGTGTATATTTAAAAGGTTATTAAAATGAAGTGAGTTATCTGCTAGTGGAAATGATGGGGTAGCTTAGGAGTGAGAGAACTGAAAGAGTGCTAGGGCATGATCTTGTTTGAGTTTTGCTGTGCCAGTTATACATGGAATAGATTCATCCCTCGTGGTGAAAAGCAGTCTAAGAAGTGAGTTTTTTGGTATATTTTCTCATGCCTAAGGTCAGATGTAATTTTTTGGGGTGGCAGAGGGGTGGGCGGATCTCCTTGGTTTGAATCAGCTCTAACATCTTGAGCTCTATGCCTTCAGTCGGAGAACTGAATTTATCTCAGAAAAGGGGGAAACAATTTGAATAGAGTTAATTGAAGTGAATGGAGTAAATTTTTACTTAATTAAGAAATACACTGAGGAATCCAAAATGAAGGAAACTCCTATATTTGGCTTTTGCATCTGAAGTGATCCTCTAGTCTGTGTATATTGGTTCAATAGCATTTTACTCTCTTGGAGGCAACCAGGTTAGCTTCATAGAATTTAAAACTCTGGCTTTTCCTGAGATACTGACGAAAGCTGCTAAATTTATTGGTTATTAGGGAGAGAGAGTAAGTTCAATTTTCTCCAGACTTGTGACAATTAGAGGTTGGTTCTAGCATATCTAATGCTTCAGTTTCAAGGCTCCCTCTATTTGAGAGCTGTTTTGGGGAGATAACCCTGTAACACATACATTTTAATGAGTACATTACTTTTACCACCTGCTGAAGTCGACTTGGAGTGACTACTGACCTGAAGTGAATGCCTGTGTTCAATATTAATATGGCATGTCTGGATCCAGACAGCAATCTTTCATTTTGACATGCACATAGTCAAAGTAAATTAATGTTTAAAATGTGAACACTTTAAGTTCAGCCAGTGTGTGCATTCCATAATAATCCTTCAGAAGCAGTTTACATAGAAATGCTGAGTGCTTTCTTATACTTTATTTATCATATGTATGGGTCCACGTTGCCGTATTTGTAACAAGATTTATCCAGTGCTATTTTTTGTGACTCGTCTTGAGGTGGCTAAAGAAATTAATTATTTTAGGATTTAGTCTTTGCATGTTTTAAATAAAATTAGACTATTTTTAAAAGATATTCCTGGGAAGACAAGTAGTCTAATTTCAGTTATATTATGTTCAGTTTTTTTTTAAACTAAACAAGTTACTTCCTTTATTTCTGCTCAAATCACACATTTTTGAAAGTATAGTAATTTCTAACAAACTAGGCCTGGAAATAATTTCTATTTGTGACTATTTATGTAATAAGGATATTGCTGGAGGATTTTTCTCTTCTTCCTTACTTACCATTTTCTAACCTTGCTTATATCGGTTAAAAGAACATTCATGGCAGATGTAGTAATGGGAAAATTATATTAACATTTAAGTATTAAATTAGCCTGTAGCCAGTCTCCTACTAATATGATGACATTTAGTGAGTTCAGGATTTTAAGGACCACGTTGTGCAACTCATTGTTACACATTTCCTGTTTGCCTTTTTAAAAAAGTATTTTAGATCTGCCTTTTCAGATGGAAACTTTCCATTGTGGATACAGTATTCTTATTTTACCTTGCTTGTCACTGTTTGCTGCTTATATATTAAGAATATGTGTATACATATTTACACACAAGTAACAAACGTGTGTGTATATATACATATGTGACCATATATACACATTTACTATACACACATTCTTAATACATAAGTAACAAACACTGACAAGCAAGGTAAAATAAGACACAGAGAAGCACGTGTAGTGACCATAATGGGAATAGTATGTGACTGGCGCCGTCTGCAAACAAGACAGTTTTCATAACACTTTTACAGTTTAATTTCAAAGAAGAATCTCAAGTTATATTTATTAGCAAACATATTTCAGTTAGCGAGTTTTTCATCCTTTAGAAAGATGGCAGATGGAAGTGAACCTAATAATGTGTTTAAAGAAAATACGCTGCATTTGTTTTAAATTCTATTTCTTAGAATCAGCCTCATGCTTTTTATTTTGTCTTAGAGTTGTAATAAATGGCATACTTTTGCTGCAAATATCAAAATTAGGTTTCTGCTCTGTCTTACAGAATTTTCTGTTCCGAAATAAATCATTTAGTTTAGGAGATAGACCATCAAATAACAGCTGTTAGACTACACTTTTTTAGTACACTTTTAGTGTCCTGGATCTTGGATATTCCTCCATCAGAAAATTATGTACCTTTACCCATGATCCAGTGGGTTTAGATTGGATTTGGAATCATTGCACAGAGAACACCTATTGTTTCCTGGGACTTTGTGACCCACTGCTCTTCCAGTGATCATGGACCTGCCCTGATTCAAGCACAGTCTTTCACTGGGTCCTGTTTTCACTTCTCACATGTGGCGGCTGGCTGGCAGAATTAAACATCTGCTTTGTGGCTGTGGGAGGCAGTGTGACTAGCTAGCTTATGCTGGATTCAGAGTATTACGCTGTCACTACCTGAGTTAAAACTAGCTGTGGATAAATTGTCTTATACCATATGAACATGCTCATATCTTTTTGTTCTGCTGCATGGGGAGTTTTTGTCCCTCTGTAAATCTTTGTAAGAGGTTTTGTGTCTGAGTTTGGATTCATTGAGAAGTCAGTAGTTTAGCATCGCCTCTTTCCCAGTCAGAGATTTTGTGAGTGACTTCTACAAAAAAGAGACTGTATAAGATTAGATGATCAGGCCTATTATTCCTGATCTGACTTTTTATTTGCTTATTTTATAATTTTCTACCAAAAAAAACCAAACAAACCCCAAAACTCAGCCATATTCTACCTCTAGAAAGGATGAGTTTAGCTGGAATATATGTACATATAGGTTTTTATGGAGGGTTAGACTGAAGCGACTTAGCAGCAGCAGCAGTAGACATCTGTACAAACACATTATAGAGGAAGTGCATTTTGTTGAAGCAGTAAGATCTCTGAGAAGTAAGAGGTATGAAGGCCACAGAAGTCTTGGACTGTTTGTTGGAAGCTACCTTACACTTCCATCGACAGATGATGAGGCAGATATTTTCTTTGGTGAAAAGTAGTTCACAACAAACTCTGATATCCACCTCTTGCAGCTTTATGGACTTCAGAGGGCTAGTTACTGAGAGCAAAATATGTGCATGATTACATGTAATCAAGGTTAATTTTTATCAAGGGTCACCATGTTTTCGCCATGGTCTGACAGTCCTGACCTACATTACAAGAGCCCTGTGGGTCTGTCTGGTGTATTTTTGCTTGATGTCTGGGTAGTTTATTTCAGATGCTTGTCAGTTTCATTATATATTATTGTTTGTGGCTCTTGCTAGATTTTCAGGTATGCCATAAAAACAGTGCTCTTTGCAATTAGATTATCATGAGGGAGCTTCTGTTTTATGGTATGTAAACACTCTTTAATCTTGAAGGATGAGTAATTTGGAGGACGTTTTTCATTTGGTTTTGTGTTATATTCACTAGGTAGATTATTTTGAAATAGAACAGACTTTAGTTCTACAACCAAGATTCCAGAATTGATTCAGTTAATTCATTCTTAACTCTTCTTGGGGAAAACATTTTGGAGTTTTCAATTCAAATGCATTTTCCTTGCTTAAGAAAAATCCAGATGAGTAGTTTATTTCACAACTAGCAACTAAGTTGAATTTATAAGTCAGAAACTTACAAATATTTTCCCCTTTTGCCAGTGCAAAAGGAATGGTAAATAGTGTTTTTTTTTAAATGTGATTTAGGACCTTTTGGTGACTCAAAAGACAAGACTTAATGGCTGTTAAAACTGGGTATTTGGTTTTGTAGTTTGAAATCATATTTAATTTTGGCCATATCTATCTTAGAAATTTAAAGGATAAACAGTTCAAACAGTAAGAAAAAAGCAGTTTGTGTTTTGTCAGTTTTCAACTTTAGATATCAGTAAATCATTGCTGTAGCCTTCTTTATCTTTTGTTTGCACAAAAAACCTGTTAGAATTATGTCTGAGGGGACCATCTGCTGTGGTTCCCAGTCTTGTCAGTGTGATAAGGGATAAGCTGTATAAACAGGGGCAGCAAAAAAAAAAAAAGAAAGAAAGAAAAAAAGCAGACTGCTTTTAGGAAGGGAAAAGTATGGTGTGGGTTTAATTTTATAATGTATCCACAGAAAGTCTTAGGATTTTGCTCATGGTCTATTGGGATTGAGGGTGTAATGTATTTATTTAGAAACCATAGGTCCATGTTATTTGAATGGCTTATCTTCACATTAATATTATATCTTCCTTTTTGATTACAGGGTTCCTGTTTTGGAGGTCAGGCTTGTATAAGTTCTTTGAAAATATTTCACTATAACTCTTGACATTGTAGTATTTTCCAGATTGTCTGTTCAGTTTTTGGTTTTTTATTCCCCCCTAGCTGTTAATTTTTCTCTGAGTTGAATCGTCAGAAATCATCCTATTCCTTTCTCATTTGCCATGAAGTCATGGTGCTTCATAAGGAATAAGCCAGTCATTTCCATGGCAACACACTATCAAAACATCGCAAATCTGTCTTGTCCCTTACCTTTAAACTCAAGTGCAGGAAGAAGGAGGTGTGTGAGCAGTGGCATTATTCTTAGAGCATATTGGATTACAGAAGGGTTGGAGGAAGGAGAGGAAAGTCAATTAAAAAAATTAATCTCAAAACTACTTTAAATTTGCTTTGTTATACATGCGTGGTATGTGTGTGTGTGTGGTTGACTGTATTTTGAATCAAACATTTTTTTTTTGTTTTAGAATGGAAAAATGAAGTTTCTAAAAAACTAACTTGAGACTGGTCATTTAGTGTCTATGAGAACAGCAAAAGAAGAAAAAGTAACTGAGTTGTATTATCCATGTAAACATATTAGTCACTCCAGTCAAGAAAAGTCTACCTTTGCTTAAAGGCTCAATCTAGCACATTCTCATCCATCATTTTGGCTTAAGGCAGTATTGTTTCAGCATGAGAGTAGCACCTTGAACTTCACAGTGAGTTCCAGAATTTTGTCAGTTTTTTTTTTGTCAGTTTTGTTGGGAGGAGCTAGTGAGATGATGTGATTACCACTTGTTTATGAAATAGGAGGATAATGAGTGTTGAATCATTACTGAATCATTACCCACCCCCTGTTGCAGACTTGTGCTGTGTCTTCTCCAGTCCTTACTGTAGAGTCTACCCGCTGTATTCCTGCAGTTGGCACCCCTGACTATCCCTCCTTTTGGATGGCAGGCACTTAGGAGGCAGGAGTTTGTTTTTCTCTGGGTGAATGTTAGCAAGTGTTCAGTAAACACTTGCTTAGAGAATAGAGATCACAATGAATGGAGTTAGTTGTTTATGATAAACTATTTTTTTTCCTATGGCAAAGGTATATATACTCCCATTTTTTTTCCCTGTGGATATATAAAATGAAGTTGGAATATGTCCTACACCCCAGGCCTAACACACAGCCATCACTAGAGAAACCTTAGCCTGTCTCCTCTCCCATTCACTTCCACGTCTGACTAGCTAACCCTGGCATCTCTAAGTTGTCTGTCGTCGGATAAGCAGCTGCTGGTGGGGAATGTTTTCAAAACCTACAGGCACTACTTGGCGGATTGCATTAAATTTTTTTCGTTACAAAATACTCCACAGAGAAAAAGAGTTAAAAGAATAAGGCACAGAACAGCCATGTACTCCCAACCCAGATTTAGAAGCAAATGCTTTCGCTGGCAGCTCCGTTACGTATAGGGTGGAGATTAGGTGGGAGTCTATTTTTCATTCTCTCTTTCTGCCTGTTTTCTCCAGAAAAGCTCCAGCCTTCAAAGGAAATCTTCCCCCTCCTCTGTGCTTTCAGAATACTATACTCCAGGCCTCTGAACCCAATATATTATGACCATCTGTTCAGATGTCTGTCAGCTCTGCCAGACTGGGCCTCACCTTTGTATTCCCAGCACTGCACACAATGACCGGGATGGCATAGGTGCTCAGTAAGTGCTTGCTGAGTGAACGAGTGGATGAATAGGTGCAATTCTTTCCTAACAAACACCATTTTAATGTAGGATTCTGCTCTGTTCTGCAAAACTATTCCCTTGTCTAGGCCATAGTTATAGGGCTTTGCTGCTCTGATTTGAACAAATTGAATTAAACATAAAATCCTGTAGAACAGATGCATTTACAAGTCTGCTCACACAGCTGCTCGCCTATTTAATAAAAACGTTGCTGTTTTGATTGAGTATTCATAGTCTTTCTTTCTGTTAACTCTGTTAGCATCGTGGTGTAAGCAGAGACAGCAAACTCTGCGTTGAGTGGAAGAATGAGCCAGTGATCAGGACTGAGAGAGACAATGGGAGATGGATGAGGTGGATATAAATAGGAGGTGTGCTGTTACTAGAAAGCACAGATGCATATATTTGTTTTCCGTGGACTATAACTCATTAAGTTTTGATCCTAAATTTCACAATTCTTCAGTCTTCCTTCTCCTAAATTACCTATATAACATCCCTAACTCTCAATTACAAAGAGGTATTTGTTTTTTTAGTAAAAAATTCAGGTATAATTTATATTCAATAAAATATACAGGTCTTAAGTGTTCAGTTCAATGAATATTTCCCATTTTGTGTATCCATGGTCCAACCACCCAAAGACAATGGAGACCCTTTCCATCATCCCAGAAAATTTTGTTCTGCTTCTTTCCCATCCATCCTCCCTTTTCCTTCCTGACTGTAGCAGACAGTTTCTGATACTATCTATATGTTCTTGGGAGACATGTAAACAAAATCATATGGTATGTACCCTTTTGTGTGTGGCTTCTTTTACTCAATGTTTCTGAAATTTGTATTGTTGCATATACAAATTCCATTTGCTTCTGATAACAAAATGTATACACTCACAACCAAATAAAAATTTATTTTTACCTAAAGCCGAGAGATTGAGCAATGCTTTTTCAGGAGCATTGTTAATAGAATCAATGACTACAACTCACACTGATGGAGTGCCAGCCCTTATGCTAAGTTCTTTGCACAGATTATCTTATTTAGTTGAGTTCTGTGGTTATGTGTTTATTTAGTCCTCTGTGGCAGACCTGTTTGGTGAAAGTCTTGACATCTGATGAAGGACTGTCTTGTGTTGTAAAATTCTAATTGTTTTCCTCAGGAGCAAGCAATGTTTATAGCAGGTGTTGATGACCTAAAACATGAACCAAGAGCAGGAGCTTAAAAGGGCAATGGAAGAATGGCACTGGGTAGGAAAGAAAGCCACGCGGTAGCTTGGTTTAGATTCCCCTGACATGGCTGCAAGGAAATACCCTTTGCATATATGAAAAGTTGTTGTGTGTTTGTAATAATACAGTGCCCTTCTTTTTGTTGAGGATTTTCAGTCCAGCTTTGAGTTTTCCTGTCAGTTTTGTTTTGCTTGCACTTATGTAATGCCTGCCGTGTGCCAGACATTGACCTAACTGCTTTACATGTATTCTCACAAATGTGCGAAGTAGGAACTTTTTCTTCTTAATTCCTGTTTTGCATGTGAGGCTGCTGAATCACTGAGAGGCTAAAAGCCTGGACCAAAGTCACGTGAGTCATAAAGGTGAGCCGGGATTCTTACCCTGGCCGGCTGGTTTTAGAACCCACACTGCTTTTAGTCACTACAGTATAAGCCACAGTCCTCCAACCAACTTCTTTCTTTTGCTTGACCTTGGTGGTAATACTGGCTGAGTATTGGGTTAGGGAGGATTGATAATATTTATACAGAGGTAGTGATTGGAACTTAAATTAAGACTTGTGTAGTCCATGAAATAGTGCCTCTTCAAGCCTTTATGCCCAGAGGATTGATACTTCTCAGCTAGTTGTACACCCTGTGGGTGAGAGATTTAGAAGATTCGTTGTAGGCAGGGTCTCTGAATATATGTATGTGTGTGTTTTCTCAGTCACTGGCAGTTGAAAGTAGTATATCACCACATGGGGTCTGGTGCTCTGAAGGACTGGACACGTCTGCACCAGGGCCTTGACATTTGTGAACGTAGCCTTCAGGGTTTCAGTTATTTTCAAGCACCCAGAAAGTCTGTGACATTGGGTAGTTCGTTATGAGAATACTATCAGTTTTGTAGTTGTAGGAATTAGCTGTCGGGAGGTGGGATTACAATTTGTAGTCCTTTTGTTAGACAGTGACCCCAGCAGAGGTCCCCACCTGTCTTTTGCTGTTCATGAGTTTGGGAGGATCTCAGAATCCATGCATTTGCCGTGTCAAGGAGGCACTGTTGTCACCCGGGTCCAGACCGGCACAAGCTCTTCCCTGGACTTGGGCCCCCGTGTCACGTGTGGAGCAGTTACTTTTTACTCCTGTTTGGTCTTTAAAGATGAAATCCCTTTATCGTTTATTGTGTGCCTCCCCTCTCCAGGCTGTAACAGAGACTGTTCGTGGCTGCCGCCTTTCTTAGCTGTGGGTTCAAGCCTTCCGGATAGTATCTTCCCCTTTCACTCTGCCGTCGCCCTTGTATCTCTCCCTCAACTCATGGCTAGCTTGGCTTCACTGATGTTTTTTTTTCCTCTAATTTTTTTCATCTTAAAATACATTATTAATTTTTGCAAGAGAAGCCCAGATGTTTTTTCAGCATGGCCTTCAGAACCTTAGTAGCACCTTGATGCGTACTAACTTGGATCTTCAGGCCTTGTGGAAACCTGTAATGGGGTTATTATAATACACATTTTTCATTTTTCAAAGTCATACTTATATTTCATTGTACTGTGATTTGGGGATAAAAGGCTATCTCACATTTATATCTTAACAGATATACCATATATCCTTTCTGACAGAAATTATTTCAAATTCAGAATTCTTTTGTAAAAGAATATTTTATTTGTATACTGACTCATGAGATATACTGCCTGTGTTTGGTTTGGTAAACAGGCCAACTTACACTTGTTGAAATTCTTAGGAGTTGTTTTCATTGCAGCTGTGCAGTGTGTACTTAACTGTGTAAAAGATACTGAGGTTTGTGTTGTGGGGGACTTGGAGATGAAACCTTGTCTTCCATTCTTACAAAACATTCCTCCTTTTTTAAAAGTTGAAAGGTGTTAATGTTTTGGGCAAACCGAATATAAGTTTCTTTTGTTAGAGTATGGGTAAAATTTTGAAGAACAATTCTATATATATATATTATCACAAATTTCATTAACCCTCATTTTTAATGCTATTCCTTATTCTTTTAATGTTGTTCCTACATTAATGAAATGTAGGTATTAAAGTGACCCATGTAGTGTGAGAGTCAGTAATGGCTAATGGTGACTGCTGTAGCGCCTTCAGTACTGAGCAGATTTACAGCCAGTGCGAAGTGCCTGCAGTGGTCTTGAAGTACAGTCTCCAGTTTGGGTATTATTTTACTTATGATTTATACTAAATATCATGAAAAAGGCAGGCTTTGCCTTTTTCAGTAAAGTACAAGTCAGTAAACAGCCTTTAACACCCTAGTTTTGGTTTAGCTATGCATGGTAATATTGAAAACATACTTAGCTTTTACTGTATGCTAGGCATTACTCTGAATGTTAATGCATGGTTTTCCAAAAAGTAATACTAAATCTTTCTGGGAAAATAGAACAAAGCTGTCTTGCAGAACCTGGGTTTGAAAAGCCTAGCACCGTATCCCCAAATCCTTTTTTTAGGAAAAAAAAGTGTGCTTACAGATGTATAACTTGTATAAATATATTTTCAAACATAGACACACTGCAATTTTCTAATTCACGTATCTAATACATAAAATGCTATTTCGTTCACAAGACATTTTATATCAACCTTTTCATTTATGTGAAGTCAGTTTTAACATGTTGCTTAGCTATTGAACGAATCTGTGAGATACACTGCTGCGGGTTGAGGGAAATGATTTTAAAAATGAAAAGATTTGGTCTTTGTCCTTTTTTTTTTTTTAAATTACTGCAGGTGGCAAATACTTATGATTCTGATATAAAGTGATGCCCTTGTTTTCCCAGTGAGTAGCTTAAGTAAAGCGTTTTGACTAACTGGAATATATAAAGTTTAGGAATGCAGATGAAATTGTCACATATCCTTAACGTAAGTTAAGGATGTGTGCTTTAAAGTTGCATCATATGAAGTCATATTTAAATGTTGCTTTCCTCCCCTGGCTTTTCGTGAAGCAATTTAAACACTTCCAGGGCATCATGAACATAAGGGTTTTTTTCTCCCTCCTTAAATCACTTTGAATTGTCTGACAGTTTGACTTTACTTCCATTTGACTTGTTTGAAATCCAACATATTTTGAGTCTTTGAGGTCCCTGGAAATTTTCTCCGTGGTGCCCGTTCTCATAATTAAAGGACAGTTGGTTTTGTCTTTCCTCTTGGAGAAGCATATATGTTGATCTCTAAAGTGTAACCACTTATTATAATGCTTTGTAAAAATTTGTCTTTGAAGGACTTGTTTACAGTGAAATCAAATACTTGCCAGTGTCAGGTTATATCCTTAGGAGTTAAATCAGGCTTAAATCCTTTACAGCCCTTCTGACCTGTTCAGTTGACTGATTCAGGCGACTTCCCTAGGCTTCAAGGGATCCTGTTACTTGGGGTAATGTCTACTTGAAGTGATACTGTAACTCACAAGAAGGGGATGGATAGAGTAAGAGCCGTGGTAAAAAAGAAAGACTTGATATGGACTTAATAGGAATATGAAACAATTTTCTCTTCTGCGGGATAATTGTTCTAGGAAAAATAAACCGTACCTTTGCATTTGGGCATTTTTTTTTTAATAGCTATCTAATACCTAGTGGAGAGAGTGGATAGTTGTATTTTTGCCCACTTTTTCTTATTGTACTGTCACCATTGCGTACTTGCTTTTCCTTGCCGTGAATTTAGTTCTTTTTACCTGATCTTTATGTTTTTTGGTTTCATATTATCTTGTTAGATTTTTTTTCCCTCGTCAGGTGAAGAACTGTTTATCACTATTGATGTCTTCAGGATCGTAAATATCTGTAACTCTTATTTGGGGCATTAGAATAACGTTCTATTGGCTAAGATTCTACCAACTTGACCTCTAGTACATGTTGATATATTTCTGGAATGAATGTTCCTGTGGTCCATCCTTGCACATCAGAACTTTAATATTTGAATTCAGACCTGTGCAGTGCAAAAAGACAAAATACGCTTTTAAAATATTTGCATGATAATCAAAAGAACAAAAACATTTAGTGGGAGTGGTGGTAGAATGTTTCCAGGATCAACACTTGAGTGTTGTAGGAGAAAAAGAAAATTATTTTAATGGATGGCAGGTGGTAGGAGTTGAAAAACAGGTTTTTTATAATGGAAATGCTAAGAGTCTTAGCTACAGTGAATGGTATTGTTACACTAGATATAATAGATGTATTGCATTATCTTATCTAATCAGACACTTTTGTTAGTCAAAGCGTCCCGCCCATTAGTTTCAGCATGCTTATTGCAGAGAATGATTCCTCTCAACAATTTGAACTACTTACACAATTTTTGAAAGACTGAGGATATTATTTTATCTTTGTCAAGTTTTAACAGATTTAATAGGCCTAAATTTATTTGGTTAGAAAAATACTGCGTTATGCTAGGAAAGCAAGTATAAGAAGTGAGCTAGATGTAGTCCAGATTAGAGGGGATACGACTTTGCCTCTTTAATGAACAGTAGTAATGGCAGCAGCAGCAGCAGTAATGTTGACTGCTTTTTTTTTTATTTTTTATGTTACTATTCCTGTTTAACATTTGATTTGTTTTCAGTGCCCTTACTCTTAGAAAAGGGCTCAGGAAATTAAATTACATTTTATATAGTTAATTTCTAATATTGTTCAAGTTTTGTATAATTTCTGAAAGCTCATTGTAAACAGGGGTCTGTAGTGTTTGCAAGTTTGGGAGGCTAGGAAGGGAAAGACCACACAGGAGCTGGGTTTGATCACAATGAGAAAGGCACTATATGGTATGCTTAAAGGCAAAGAGACTCAGTTATAGTCTAAGAAAGTAGAACCGCTTAGTCTGTCCTGAGTAAACAGACCACTGTCTGAAGGGGGAAATCAGTCAAAATAAAAGTGGGTAGTTGCCATTTGGGGATTACAGGCAGGAGACACTTTCTGCACATGAAAGCTGGATATGTGTATAATCCTCCCACCCCATCCTGGAGTAGCAGCGCTGTGTGGGGAGGGCAAGGCAGCGAGCTGTGGTTGGTGATGACTGACACCTTTTCTTCTGTGCAATGTTGAGTGTTCTCCTTGCAGAATGGATTGGTAAGTCCTGCACACGTCAGGGCTTAAGCTGAGGTCCCTGTGTAGTCAGATAGTTCCAAGAATATGTTTTTTGGATAGAACTCTTGAATAATTTAATGCGTGCCAGCTTGCTAGTGTTAGGAATACAATGATAACTAAAACACAGTTGATTCCTTTGAAAAGCAATGTCTAACGGGGCACATAACTGTTTAGAACCATCAGAAGAGAATAGTCACATGTTCCCAATACCAAATCCTCCTGTCTTCATGAATTTATTTCACCAACCTACCCCGGCCCCTCCATGGCCCGTGATGAATGGTGTATGCACCCTTCTGATGAGATAGTTGGATGGCATTACCGACTCAATGGACATGACTTTGAGTAAGCTTCAGGGGTTGGTGATGGACAGGGAAACCCGGCATACTGCGGTCCACGGGGATGCAAGAGTTGGACACGACTGAGTGACTGAACTAAACTGAACTGAGGCCAGCTTTATCATTGTGAATTTACCTCCTCTCATCTGCTCAAGGACGTTCCTGCTGTTTTCTCCTTCCTCTGTTGAACCATTTCCCCTCTTTATTGGATTATTCCTGTCATCAAACATGTCATCTTAAAATAATCTCCTTCCTTGGCACCATATTTTTCTCCAGCTGTTCCATGTCTTTTTGTAGGTGGCAAAAACTCCTTGTAAGAAGTTGTTTATACCTACTGCTTTCCCTTCTACTCCCAGCTTACTCCAGTCATACCCCTTTACTAAAATGCTCTTGTCAAGTTCACCAGTGACCAAATGCAGTCAGTACGTCTTTGCCCTCTTAGTCTTTATCTGTTTGCATTTGTCGTAGCTCTTTCCTTCTCGAAATACACTCACTGGTCTTCCTGGACACCACTCCCTCTTGGTTACTGGTTCTCTTCCCATTTCACTGGCTGCTCCTTTAGTCATATTTGTTGATTCCTCCTCATTATTATGATATGATATCTAAATGTTGGAGAGTCTCCAAGGTACTTCTTTGTTTATTTTCTTACCTATACTCACTGATTTGGAATTTTATAGATCTCCACAGCTTTTAAATAATCTCTGTATGCTGCTGCTGCTAAGTCAGTGCTAAGTCGCTTCAGTCGTGTCCGACTCTGTGCGACCCCATAGACGGCAGCCCACCAGGCTCCCCCGTCCCTGGGATTCTCCAGGCAAGAACACTGGAGTGGGTTGCCATTTCCTTCTCCAATGCATGAAAGTGAAAAGTGAAAGTGAAGTCTCTCAGTCGTGTCTGACTCTTAGCGACCCCGTGGACTGCAGCCCACCAGGCTCCCCCGTCCCTGGGATTCTCCAGGCAAGAACACTGGAGTGGGTTGCCATTTCCTTCTCCAGTGCACGAGAGTGAGAAGTGCTGGCACTTCTCAAATATATATTTCTGAATTTAATCTCTCCTTTGGGTCCTAAACTCTCTAGTGATGTATGATTTGATTGTGGATCTTTAATAGGCCTGTCTAACATGTCTAAAACTCCTGATCTCTCCGACAGATCTCTTCCTCCATTGTCTTCTTATCTCAGTAAGAGGAGTACACCTTCCAGTTGTGTGTGCGCAAAATTTTGGAGTCAAGGAGAATGCGTCTGGGTTTCACACCTCACGCTGAATCTGTCAGCAGATGCTGGTGGCTCTATCTTGACATCCAGAGTCCTGCTAGTTCTCTGACCCACACCGAGGCTACCATCTTACACTGAGTCAGCAGCATCTTGTTGCCTAGATTATAATAGTTGCCTGACTTATTTCCTTGTTTTCACTCCTACAGTCTGTTTTCCACCCAGCAGTCAGAGATTCTTTGAATACCATCTTTTGCTGTTCAGCTCAAAAATCACAGCACTGTCCAATAAAACTTTTTAAGTGATGGAAATGTTCTGTTTTACATTGTCTAATGTGGTACCTGGGGCCTCCCAGATGGCTCAATGGTAAAGAATCTGCCTGCCAGTACAGGAGACGTGGGTTCAATCCCTGGGTTGGGAAGATCCCCTGGAGGAGGAAATGGCCACCCACTCCAGGATTCTTGCTGGGATAATCCCATGGACAGAGGAGCCTGGCAGGCTACAGTCTGTAGGGTCACAAAGAGTCAGACACAACTGAGCATACATGCACACAATATGGTACCCATTGACCATAGGTGCCTGTTCAGCACTTGAAAATTGGCTGCTGCTGCTGCTGCTGCTGCTGCTAAGTCGCTTCAGTGGTGTCTGACTCTGTGTGACCCCATAGATGGCAGCCCACCAGGCTCCCCCGTCCCTGGGATTCTCCAGGCAAGAACACTGGAGTGAGTTATCATTTCCTTCTCCAATGCGTGAAAGTGAAGTTGCTCAGTCGTGTCCAACTCTTCGCGACCCTGTGGACTGCAGCCTACCAGGCTCCTCCATTCATGGGATTTTCCAGGCAAGAGTACTGGAGTGGGATGCCATCGCCTTCTCCGAGAAAATCGGCTAGTGTAACCAGAAACCTGAATTTTAAGTTTTATTTAATTTTAATGAATTTAAGTATAAATAGGCATGTGAGCAAAAGCGGGAGTTTTTATCATGACTTGGGAGGCGTTAGGTGAACACCCTTTTCATTTCTCTGACTTCATCTGCGACCACTGTCACCTTTGAGTTCTTGCTGTTCCTTGAACACAGGAAGTATGTGCGCATGCTTACTGTTCCCTTGCCTGGACTGTTTTCCCTCCAGGTATCTCCTTGTTCTGGTCTCACGTTTCAGACTTTGTTCAAATGTTACCTTCCCAGAGAGGCTTTCCATGACTCCCCTATATAAAATAGCATCTTTCCCTTCTATCTCTGATTTTCTGTGTTTCCTTTGAGTAATGGTCACCGGCTGATAGACTTATTTGTTTGTGATCTGTGTCTTCCTCACTAGAATGTAAGTGCTGTGAGAGCAAGGGCCTTGTGTCGAAAGACCGTTCGTAGCTCCAGAGCCTAGAGCAGTTGTTGGCAGTCAGTAACTAGTTAATGAGTAAGTGGTTAGAGTCAAGGTGATGATATACTCTTATTGACTGATGAATGAAGGCTTTTTGTCCTTATAGAGGAATTAGTAATGACTTCAGACTCAGGACTAGGACTATTTTCATAGAACACTGAAGCTCAAATTAGGCATTAATAGAAAATTGTCTTATTTTAGGAGTGATAAATTAATATGACTTAATTTATATTTTGTTTTTACCTCATTTTCAACAATGGTGACATTTAGGCAACTCAAATGAATACACAAGTTCTGTTGTGTGGTGGACTCTGTGCTGGGTCCTAGTGAGATAAAGAAGATAAATATGATGTTCTTGCTTCCTTCCAGGAGCTCATTGTATGTGATATAGTGATTTTCATTGTTTGGAAATAGAGTAAAGTAGTGAAAAGTTTAAGTTCAGCTCTTTCTATTAGCATTTAAATGATATATGGATTATTTAATAATTAAGAGATTGAGTGTTAAAAATATGTTGAGAAATGTCTGTTTGATTCCATCAGTACTGATAATGACCATTCTTTCCCGTGGTTGATTTGCTCTAAGCTGTTGTTGATGGGGATCATTTCTTTTTTCCTACCTCCCTCCTCTTTTCATTATGGGATTGGGTTCTGTAGAAATCTAACCAGGCCAATAAAACTCATCAGTTGTCTGAACTTTCAAAAATTACAAATCTGAATGGTTAAGATTTTCATTGTAAAAGAGGAGCACTAACTAGGTTAATATGATAATCTTGGATTGCTGCAGAGTAGATCTATGTGAATACTTGATAAATTAAGTGCTTTTTAAAATTGAGTAAATATAAACTGACACAGTGTCTTAGTACCCATTTCCCAGTGTGTTGTGGTTCATTTAGACATCCTGGGTGAAAAATGAGCTTTTCAAAACTACTTCCTTTTGTTCAACCCAAAGAGTATATTCTTCAAAGTCACCTTCAACATCCCTCCCTCACCTAAGAAAGCTCATCTTTCCTCCTAGCTGCCTATGTTCCTCTTAATTCTTTGAGCCCACCTTTGAATTTTGGACTTGTAAAATTATAAACATTTATGAATGTTTGATCTCTAAGTCCATGGAAGAGCTTTAAAAATCTTCTTTAATCTCTGAGATGAGGCAGTCAAGAGTCAGGCCTCTTCGATTATGGAATCTCTTTGAAGTTTTCTTTCTTTCTCAGTTTTTCCCTCTAGCACTCCTACGTTCAGTGGCTCAGAGGTGGGTTTTTTCATTAAAACATTTTTTCCCCCTTTCACTTAGGTCTCTTTGGCAGTCTTTCAGAAGTTCAGAGGCAAAATTAGTAAAATTAGGCTTTGAACTTTGTTTATTGTTTTCAGACTCCACCTCTCTACCAAGATTATTGCTCGAGTTAGAAAGATCTCCTTTTAAAGTGTTTTTTAAAAATCTATCTTACATGTTATTGCTGCTTCTCTTGTAGGTATAATAGTCCAAAAAACAAGCTGTTGTTTTCCTTGTCTAGACTAGAAAATTCAGTTAATCAAGATGTCTTTAGTCAAGCTACTATCCATTTCTGTTTAATAGAACTACACACATAATTTTTGAAATGAAAAATCTGAAAACTTACAATGTGAGATTTTATTTTGTGGTTTTACATGAATCAGAGTCTTGGGCCAGGGAATAATATGAAAACTGTACCTCAAAAAAAGAAGGTATCTTGTTGTTTTTTCATTCAGGTAGCCCTACGTGAGATTATTGGTAGTTTTTTTTTTTTTTTAAATCTCTTATCTACTCTCCTACATTGAGAAATGTGCTTTGCTTTTTTTTTTTATCAGATTCATATGTTATGAATGTTCAGGGTAAATAGCATTAGTCAGAGCTGTTATACTACATGTATCATAATATCTTGCATATTTATTTTGGGCTTTTACTTTGGTGATGGTTGCCTCTGCTTTCTCCTTTATACTTCGTACACACACATACACACACCTCTTCTAGTTCCGGATCACTTGCAACTTGATTTTAGATGTCATTTGATACTCTTACTGAAAGTCAATGAAATTGAAAGGCTTAACTTTGTAAGAGAGTTTTTGTTTCTTCAATTCTATACTTAATAATTATTGTTCCTCAAGTTTCCTTTGGCAGGTATTCTCATGGAACATTCCAGGATCCTATACTACTTCTTGTTTCATAGAAAATTATTCATTACCTGTCTCTCAGTTCTTTAGGAAAGTAGAGAGCCTCCCTTTACACATCAGTGAGACTGAATTTCAGATAAAGAATATATTGCATAAAAATACTTAAAAATTATTTTGTTAGGTGAGTTTTCTCTTATTTCGGTGAAATTTTATGAAGCTCAAATTTACGTTTCAGAGATTTACAGGGTGACTCGTTGACTGTCGAACCGCATTCTGTTATTTTAGACCTTACTGGGATGGTATAGGAAAGCAGGCACCAGGCTGCCTAAGTCCAAGAGCCACCTCGTTACTTCTTTTCTTTGTCACCTTGAATAAGCTGTCTAACCTCTCTGTACAGAGTTTTCTCATCTGTAAGGAGGATGATAGTACCTATTCTGTATGGTTGTTATGAATAATAAATGAACTTAGATTAAAATATTTAAGACACTTAGAAATGCATTAAAGTGTATGGAGAAGAAACAGTCCGATAGTAATGTAGCTGCTACTACTATTATTCTTGTCCTTATTAGTATTAACAGTTCTGTGCCTGGATTCTTGCTTTGTCATTGAATATTTATGCGACTCTCCCAGCTTACTTTACTTCACATCTAAGTTTTCATGTTTAAAATGAAGATTATATTATGTTGTACCTAATAAAAGTCAGCAGGAGGCATAGACGCATACCCAAATGATCTACTACACTGATTTCCAAGCAGAGTAGGGCGTCATAACTTTATTACTAGCAGTTGTATTATTAGTATTTTTTTTCTCTTGAAAATCCTACTTGATATCCATTTTCCTTTTTCTTTAACCTGTTGTAATGTTTGACTGTATCCTGCTAAATGAACATTTAGAGAGTTTCCAAAAAAGAGGAACGCTTGTGGAATTTAGGACTTTAGACAGAATTGAAATAAATGTTGCTAAATTGCTGACTGTGGGAAAAACATGGTGGGGACCATTATGCTTTCAGCGCTGCCTGGGAGGATGTGAGTGCTGGGCCCACATTTTCCCTCTCGTTTATCTCCTGTCTGTCTGCAGATAGCCCCTTCTCTTTGTCCAGCATTGTTTCTGTCGTCAGGTTGTTACAGTGCCTGGAGTTACGGTGCAGACACTGTGATATGAATCACAGTCCTTTTAGGGTGTCGGCATGGGGCCACATAAAACTGTAAAGGCATTAAAGGATTAAATGAGTTTCAGGGGCACTGTTAGAAGGATGAAGTTGCGTTTCCTTAAATTCTTACATTTGTCATGGTTATAGTTACCGAAAGCATGGGAACAATCTGGAACCTAGGGAAGGCTGTGGCATGGGCTAGTTTTGTGTCAGAATTCGCTTTTGCTAATGTCACATACTGATTTTCTTTTCTCAGGAAGGCAACATTGTTTCTAAACTGAAACCTCAGCTTACTGGGTTTAATATTGATTTTGAGGGCTGTATAGTGATGACTGAAAAATAGGTTGCAGCCATTTTTGAAGCGAGAATGTGTCTGAACTTCTGCATTAAGAATGGCATGTGCTCTGTGTCTGACACATCTTGCTGAAGCAAGTCGGTAATGGCATGACCTCCTGTCATGAGCACAGACACATGTTTTAAATTCATAAATGGTGGCCCACTGAGAAATGTCTACTGTGTTCATTAAAGTTCATATGAAGCTGGAATCAAACATTTCAAACAGCTCATTTTATCAACTCTTAATAATTAGTTTTTCACGCTAAGAATAAAGGTAATTAAAATAGATTTACTCCATGCTATAAGATTTCTGTCTCAGGAAGATGAAATAAGACATTTATTTTTCATACACTTAAACATTGGCATTTCTGCTTTTATTCTCTGGGGCCTTTATATATAACAAAAGAACTTACTGAGTTTTCTAAATTATAAAACTATAATTATAAAATATATTTAATGCTTTTTTAGTTTACCTGAGTTCAATTATAGTCTGTTGAAATGTTAAAATTCCTTCTTTAACTTCTGCAGTTAATGAAAAGGTATTTTCTGCTACTGTGGTGTATTATTGTCAAATCATTTTATTTACATTTTTCTTAGTCTCTAGTGTGGTTTATGTCTTCACATGGTTTAAAATACCCAAGACATAAAAAGATTCACAGACAAAGGTATGTTCCTGTCTGAATTTATTCCTTATTTGCTCTGTTCTCATATCCTCTCCTTGTGAAAACATTGATTAGTTTCTGTATATCCTTCCATAGTTTAAAAAGTGCAAACAAATACATTGTCACATTAAAAAAAAAAAAAAGGTAGAGATCCAGGCATATAAGGTAATAGGTAGCAAATGTTAGATAATGCCTTGGAAAGAACAAAGTCAGAGTATTGTTATTCTTGGAAATCATTCAGCTGTGTGTATCACCCGCTCCCCTGTTATTTCAGGTTGAGTGTACGTGTTTGCTTCATCTTCAGAATAGAAAGTTCCTGGTGAAGATCTGCCCTATCTGGAACTGTTTCTGTTGGACCCATCCTATGCAAACTTACTCAGTCATGCAAACACTGAATGCTTTATACAAATATTACCACCTGTATTTTTTATTTGTGTTTCTCAAAGGAGTTTTTGGTAAAATTTGCATAGTGATTCAGCTCATTTAGCTTTGTATATTGTTAGGAGTTCAAATGCTGTGGATATGAAACATAGTGTGTACCAAAGAGAAAAGTTCTATGACAGGCAACGTTCTCAGGATAACTCTGTCTCAGATATTCAAATTTTAATTTGCATATTGAATCTAGACCTATGATTATTAACCCAACTCCATTTACAGTCTTGATGAAGATTTGCATAAAATTGGTCTGCTTGATAGCTTATGGTATAGTGAGCAAAATGTTAACTCCTTATTTATGTAGCATGTGCAGCTCTGACTGACTGTCATGATGAAAAGCTAATCTAAGCACATTTAGTTCACTGATAATTTTTTCTGGAAATTAGCTGTGGTATCATGTCACAGTGTCAGACACATGTCTGACAGGTTTGCCTTTTCAAACAGGAGATGGTGGATGGCATGTTTCAAATCCTAGAAGCTGTGCTGTGTTAAATCCTCTCTATATGGATCTTTCAGGAGAAGGGTGTGTTTTATAATTTTGAAAGAAATCGTACTAATTTTGTTTACTTCATGTTGGCTCTTGTTTCATTGTAGGCTTTATATCTGGTGTTAACTGATAGCTTCCCAGTCATCTCATCTTTTTTGTTATTGTTTTTAGAAGTGGATTCTTTTCTTATTAAATACTGTGTGTGTATATGTGTGTGTGATGGTCTACTGGAGGCAGTGAGTGAGTGAGTGATAGTCGCTCAGTTGTGTCTGACTCTTTGTGACCCCAGGGGCTGTAGCCCACCAGGCTCCTCCATCCATAGGATTTCCCAGGCAAGAGTACTGGAGTGGGTTGCCATTCCTTCTCCAGGGGATCTTCCCAACCCAGAAATCGAACCTGGGTCTCCCACGTTGTGGGCAGACTCTTCACTGTCTGAGCTACTAGGGAAGCCCTCACTGGAGGCAGTGAGCTTATATAAATCTTTTCAGATAAAGTTCCTGGTTATTTACAAAGGTTGATTACTTTTGAGAACAGTGATTGCCTGAGATTTGCAAAGGCAGAGGAAAATCACACTTCTTGCTTTACCTTTCTGCATCTGTTAAACCTACTGTAAATACATTGGTAAGGGTGTTAGGCCATTGACTAGGTGGCTGTATTTGAACAGTTTGATTCTATCAATTCCATTGAAGTCGTTATTCTCTGTAGGACCTCAGGATGATATCAGGTTCGAGTTAGTGGCTGAACAAACATCAGTCCTGAAGTAGTAAAATTTCAATTAAATTTTCCCTTTTATTATGAATAGTCTCTGTGCCCTTTTAAAATAAGTTTTTTAATAAGATGGTAATTGAGTAATACTCAAGGTATTTGTAAAGTTTTGGCTGCCTTGAACAAATCTAATGATGTCCCCAAAAGCCTTGAATTATAGGTATATAAATATAAAATATTTTGTAGCATTATTTATAAGTTATTTCTGGCTAATGTGCACTCCTTAGTGAATTTAAAATATTAGATTTGTAAAATTCACTTTATATACAATATTAGTTTAGGATGTGTGTTATGTAAAGCCAGGCAAATGCCTCTGTGAAACCTGGAATGTTTTTTTGTTCCCAAATTCTGTGTTGTGTGTACTGAGTGATAGACAGTCATGTTCTTAGTCAAGTTGATCCTGGATCCCCTAAGGTAACTGGTAATTTCCCTTGAATGGCATTTCTATATTTCCAGTTTCTTCCTGACTTGCTCTCCGTGTGGCTCACGCTGAGGTCAGATTTCTGAGAAATTCAGTGTTACTGATGAATGCTTTGTACACGATTATAGAAGGCTCAGGACCTGTGAGAAAGAGGAGAGATGTAATTAAATGCAAATGGTAGTGACTTGTTTAATTTTGAGTTAATGTAGGTTAATCTCAAGTCATTGACCACTTGGGGATATGGGGTCGGTCTAATAAATAGAATGATTCTTAGTTTTCCTTTTAGATAAATTAATGTCTGAGTATAGCAAACTTTTATTAAGCTTGAACAAACTTTTTATGGGAGAAGGGTAAGTAGTGATTAAAGTTTTGAGTTTAATAAGTGGAAGGAAAAGAAGAACCCTGGGAATTGATTTACATTTGTCTTTGGAGGAATTGGAGTACTCAGAGCACCCCTGGTGTGAGCTGGTGTGTGGTGGTGATGAAGGTGATGATATGAGTGAAAATCCAGGAGGATCAAGCACAGGTATATACTAATAACACAGAACTTAAAATTTGCTTTGTGATTATTGATTATAGAATTGTAGTGGAGGAAGAAACTCTTGCAGCACTTGATTCACACATGTACTGTATTAATAGGAAAACTGAGGCCCATAAAGAATGGGGAACTTGTGCCAAGTTATTGAACTAATAAGTGACAGCTTGGATTCCAGGTCTTTTTTGTTTAGCCCAGCACCTTTTCCTTTGCTACTATCCTTACTTGTTTTTTGGTTATACAGAATTATTATTGGGCTAGAACTGTGGTGTTGGAGAGTCCCTTGGACTGCAAGGAGATCCAACCAGTCCATTAAGGAGATCAACCCTGGGATTTCTTTGGAAGGAATGATGCTAAAGCTGAAACTCCAGTACTATGGCCACCTCATGCGAAGAGTTGACTCATTGGAAAAGACCCTGATGCTGGGAGGGATTGGGGGCAGGAGGAGAAGGGGACGACTGAGGATGAGATGGCTGGATGGCATCACGGACTTGATGGACACGAGTCTGACTGAACTCCGGGAGTTGGTGATGGACAGGGAGGCCTGGCGTGCTGCGATTCATGGGGTCGCCAAGATTGGACATGATTGAACAACTGAACTGAAGTGACCAGATGGTTAGGTGTGATTGAGAAAGGAGGTAGGAAGACCTCCTTATTTCACAGTCCTACTGAGGACCAGGGTGGCTGACAGCCATAGTGGCCAGTGTAGCATCGAGGGCTTCTGCATAAGAGGCCTGGTGCAGAGAGCTTTCCATGTACTTGCCTGTAATCCTCGAAAGAGATCTGGCAACTAGAGAGCATTGTTATTCTATTTTGTAGATGCAAAAGGTAAGTCTTAAAGAGCTGAAGTAATCTGCTAAAGATAAGTATCTGCCGAGTGTAGGAGCACAGATCTGAACTCCCATTCTGCTTCCCATTGTATTCTATCAACATCTAAGGGAAGGCCTTTGAAAAAAACCCAAAGCCCTTTCTAGCTCTTAAAATCTAGTGACCACTGAATTTTAGTATCTTTTCTTTTGCTTTTCAGTTACAATGGGAAAGTTAGCTTATTGGAACTCACTCTAACTTCTAAGTGAGTAGACTCCTTCCTGTGATAGAGCTCATGCTGGATGGTCTGATAACCCTTAGAAAGAGAACAGTTTGGTTAGTTGATCACAGATATGCAAATAGATATGAAATTTTAGTCCTTAAGATTTCAGGCTTCCCCTGACTGGTTAGTGATTACTTTCTGAAGTGGTTTGAAACCATCTTTAAAATGATTTATTTACAGTCCTCTGAGGATTAATGGCAAATGGACAAGTTGCCCAAGGTACTTGATCTTTGAAAACTGGAATATTTACCTACCTTTTTGTCTTCCCATGTTTCTTTATTTCTCCAAAACTTCAGAGATTAGTGATGGATTGGGCAGCCTCACCTGCTTGTTCTCTCCTGGGCTGGATTTAGAACAGTGAGACACTTTATTCTTCCTCATCTTGGCCACTATTTCCTTTTTGTCACATTCATTGTTTTCTTCTCTGATCTGAAGAAAAAGCGTCACATCCAGTTTCTCAAGGCAACAAAGAAAAAGTCAGTAATCATCTTTTCTCTGGGTCTCTTTTCTTGCTTGGGACTGTAGTCCTGGGACACTGATGAAATCTCAAGGGGATAGATTTAGGGAGCAACATTCACTTGTTCCCTTTTGGGAGCAAAAGTTGTATTCTGTGATTTTCTCCCCTCCTACCTTTTCCTTTTTCTTGTGATTATTTGCCTCTGGCAAACACCAGTAAGAATCACAGTGCAGATGTAAAGGATTTGGAGGCAAATCTATGGACTCTTGTGCAGATAACGATTCTTTTGAGAAATAGCTGCTGGCCTATATTGGGCCTACTGGAGATTGAATATGCAATCATGAGATGCCAGGTGACCGTATGACCTGAGCTCCCTGAGCATTGGGTGTTGTCTAACCCATTTGGCCAGAGATTGGGAGTGAAGAGCACCAGATGGGAATGGTATATGAGATCAAAT
The DNA here is from genome assembly GCA_006410935.1 of Redunca redunca. Classification (NCBI taxonomy): domain Eukaryota; kingdom Metazoa; phylum Chordata; class Mammalia; order Artiodactyla; family Bovidae; genus Redunca; species Redunca redunca. The sequence goes on from SJYQ01096206.1 coordinate 54,323, forward strand.
CTGGGCAGGTGTGGAATGTGAAAGTCGGTTGTATGAGTAAGGGTCCAACGCCTTCAATGCCAACTTTTGTTGCATTGCTTCTTCTTTTTCAATCTGTGTCTCTGGCCTCTTTGGAGTTCCTTATGATCAGCTGAGCAAAGAAGAAAACGACTTGAGCCTGGTTTACAGATGAGTCGGCATGATATGTTGGTTATCACTTAAAAGCACAGATGCTATAGCACTAAAGCCCTACTCAATAGCAACCACGCATGACAGTGGTGAAGGAGAATCCCTACAGCGGGCAATGTTGAGCTGTTTATTTTGTTGCCTGCTATCCTTGGAGTGGGAGATGACCAGAGAGAAAGACCTAGATTGATTAATGGGCAGTTGCAGATGTTTTGTGTAGAAGGAACACAGTCTGAAGATTGGTGATAAGGAAGGCTGGGGAAGAGATGTATGGATGGACCACTCTGAATATTCAGGCTGTGAAGATTGTTTCCCTTGTGAACGCCCGCCAAAGGGCATTACTGCAAATGGGTTAGACAAAACGATGTACTCTGTGGATGTCAGTTAGCTTCTTGCTCCAGCTTCCCTGGTTCTTGCTCAGTTGGCTTATGGAAAAGTGACTGTGTTGGCAGGGCTGGAGGGGTGCTCATGGTTCAAAGTGTGGACTTTGTCTGACAAGACTGACCAGACTTATGCTGTTGCTGAGTCCCTAATCTGCCAGCAGCAGGTTCAGCATTGAGTCCCTGACAGGACTCTGTTTACTCAGGGAGCCAGTCATCTGCCTGCCAGTAGTTGACTATGTTGGACCTCTTCTATCACGGAGCAAACAGAGGTTTAAATCTTCACTGGAATAGTCACATACTCTGCATATGAATTTGCATTCTCACCTCTAATGCTTCTGCCAACAGCATCATCTGGGTTCACAGAATATTTCACCCACTGCCGTGGCGCCCTGTGGGCCTCCCTGGTGGCTTCCCTGTGAAGAGTCTGCCTGCCAATGCAGGAGAGGCAGCTTCGATCCCTGGGTCAGAAAGACCCCACGGAGATGGGCAATGGCAACCCACTCCAGTCTTCTTGCCTGGGCAGTCCCATGGACAAAGGAGCCTGGCGGCCTACAGTCCATTTTGTTGCAAAGAGTTGGACACGACTTAGCAGCTAGACAACAACAACATGGCAGTCTGTATGTCTTGCTTCTGGTCACAGCATTCATTGCACGGCAGCAAAGGTATAAAATAGGCTCCTGTCCTTGGAATTAGCTGCTTTTGCCACGTACCCTGTTACCAAAAGTGGCTTGCCTGACTGAAAAGTGGAGTGGCTTACTGAATACTCCCTTACAGTAGGATGCTTTCAATACCATGAAAGGATGGAGTTGTGCGTTATAGGATGCAGTCTAGACTTTGAACTATACAGTGCTCTCTCTTCCACAGTTAGAATTCATGGCTCTGGGAATTAAGGATTGAAGTGAGAGTGGCGTTTCTCACTGTTATACCTGATAATCCACTTGTAGAACTTTTGCTACCTGTCTTGGGAATACCAAGCTCTGCAGTTTTGGAGATCTTAGTCTCCAAGGGAGAATGTTTCCACTAGGGGGAATGGTGGTGGCTCTGCTGAATTGGAAGATGAAGATACCATTTGGCTATTTTAGAGACATTGTGCCATTGAACCGACACGTGGTGAAAAATGAGGCTAACTTATGTACTGGAATGATTGATGTTGATTACTAAGGGGAATTTGGGTTACTGTTATTTTATGGAGTCAAGGAGACAAAATCTGGAACCCAAAGGGTTTTGGGGGATTCCACTTAGTATTTTTATTCATAGTAATAAAGGTCACTGGAAAACTGTATCAGTCAAAAAAGGACAGTGATTAATGACTTGTCTTTTAAAAATGAAGGTTTGGGTTCACTCTGCCAGATGAGAAACCCAGAGCAGCTGAGATAGTTTAATCTCTAGAGATTCAGTTTTTTGTTTTTCTTTTTTTAGTCTTTTGGGTCTATGCTTAATTTCTTGAACATATGTAGATAGTTATAATAACTTTTTAATGTTTTTGTCGGCAAGTTCTAATGTCTGTGTTAATTCTGGGTCAGTTTTAATTTACTGTCTTTTCTCCTCATTATGGGATTTTATTTCCCTTCATTTTTGCATTGCATTTTTGATTAGATGCTAGACATTGCAGACTTTACCTTGTTGGATGTGTATTTTTATATTCCTGTAAATATTCTTAAGCTTTGTTCTGGGATCCAACTAAGTTACTTGGAAGCAGTTTGGTGCTCTGGAGCATGACCAGAGCCATGCTTGATCAAGGGCTGCTACTGAGGCAAGACCTTTCTGTGTATTCTACACAGTGTCCCATGAATCATAAGGTTTTTCCATCTGGCTGGAGAGAACAGGCATTATTCCCAACCTCAAGTGAGCTTTGGGCACTGTCACCTCCATTCTTTTGAGGTCATTCTTTTTCTGACTTTGGCTTGTTTCCTCACATGTTTGCACTGATTAATGCTCAGCTGAATATTTGAAGACTCTTCTACAGAGCTCTGGAGTTCTCTTGTTTCCTGTACTCTGTCTTGCAAACTGTAGGAAACCTTGGTTTCCCCAGACCCTTAACTCTTCTCAATTTAGATTCCTCTAGACTGTCTTGGTCAAATACATCTAGACTGGAAACTGTGAAGGCAGTAAGCTGGGGCAGTTGAGAGCCCACCTCCTTGGTATCCCATCTCACGGGGCTCATTGTCCTTCACAGTGTGATGTTCAGTATCTTAAACTGTTGTTTTATATATTTTGCATGTCTTTTTTTGGGTTGTTTCAGGTGGGAGCTTTTAGTGTAGTGTTTGAGGCCACATATTCATGTAACATTTAATAGGCTAAGATTAAACAGAACAAAACATATTGATTATTTCAAAAGTCAAAAGAAAACCTTTCTGCATCATGGGAACCTGTTTTTAGCCATTTATATCCACTTCTTAATTATGGCGAGATGTATTTTTATTGAAGATTTGTGTGTCTCCAGAGTTTTTCTTCATAAATTCTATCAGTAGAACACAGAGAAGAGAGAATGCAGGTAAGATTGACCTGATTGCCTCTGTAGGTTTGTGTTTGCAGAGCAGCTGAATGTGTAGAATTTCAAGGTGATAGAGAGTCGAGAGGAGTGTTTATCTGAGCACCAAAGAATCATTTGTAAATAAATGTGGGATGAAAATGAATAATCAAAAGAGAAGGTTTTAATGCCCAGTATTCCTAAGGTCTTGTCTTCAGTATATGTTTCTGTGTTTGTTGTTTATTGATTTGAGATTGGCTTTGCGTACGTTGGAGAATTTATCAGGCTGAAGGAGTTGGTTCAGACATGCTGCAGAAAAGTTGGACAAGAAATGGGAGAGCAAAGGGCTAACTTTTCAACTTTTCATAGAATTGATCTCAATTAAGGGAGAAAATGGCAAAACCTTGTGGCTCCCACTGCGGTTTTGAAGGCTATTCTGGTTGTTGGTTTGAGTCTTTATGAAGTGAGGTTTTTTCCCTGGAGAAGGGAATGGCTACCCACTCCAGTGCTCTTGCCTGGAGAATTCCATGTACAGAGGAGCCTGGTGGGCTCTAGTCCATGGAGTCACCAAGAGTTGGGCACAACTGAACAACTAACTTTTTCATTTCATGCCAGGTGCTTTACATATGTTATTTCATCTTTTTTGTTTTTGTTTTTTTTTTTCCTTGACAAATCCTGTGAAGTATTTGGTGTTAATCTTGTTTTTTAAATGGAGATTTTTGAGGCTTATAAGGGTTTTAGGTAGTTCATTTAAGGTCACTGCTGGTTAGTGAGCAAGGATTGTGCTGGGGTTTTGACTCACAGACAAGTATTTTTTATACTTCATCACATACATGGGTTGTGTGTTTAAACCTTCCTTCTGAGGGTAATAGATAAAGATTTCTTTCCGTGGGTAAAGAGCAAAAACTGAAGAACTGAAAGTAGTTCTTAGGTTATCTCAGTTTATTCTGGTCACCAAATTAACAGGAAAAGGGAAGTATAGACTGAGTAGCCTGTCTAAAACCCAAGTTTTGTGTTTGCCCTGTTCTGACTTAACGTACGTTTTGTTGAAATGCCCACAGTCACTGTGTTGAAATGGCCATATATGTTTCTAAATAAAATAGTTAAATATTTTTAAATGCATTTTTAAAACTAGCTAATCATGCATTCTTGTAAATGATCCAAGGGTTAAAGTAAGTTTTTGTATCAGATAGCACTTGGATTCATAATTTTAGTATCTTAGGAAGATTCAGTCCATTTCCCAAACAAAATCATCTGATCCCAAAGCACAATTAAATAATACTATAAAAGCAGAGTTGTTATGACTGGGGGGTGGTGGCTGTACCTTTTTCTTAGAGGCAGTGTAAGAATAGAGTTGAACACATTCAATGCCAGCATGTATTCTTTTGTTAAAGCCTGTTGCATTATTAAGAATGTTAAACAGTGGTATACTTAGATGGCTCGTATTACTTTAAGTCTGAGTATGTTCTGTAGTTCCTAAAATAACATATGAGTAGCAGATTCTGAGATACCACCATGTGGACAGATGGAAGTTTACTGAGGAAAGCAGTTTAGTGCTCATCATATGAAAGATATTATTGCTTTTGGTAATGTATAAAGCCTGTGGCCAAAGTTGATAGGATTCCTGAACTAATAAAGATAATTCTCACTGTGTGATTGTGACAGTGAAATTGGCACTTCCTGTGCTTTTGTTTTCTTTGTATACTGTGTATGAGTGTGTATGCTCTGTCATGTCTGACTCTCTGCAACCCCATAGGACTGTAGCCGACCAGGCTTGTCTGTCTATGGAGTTTTCCAGGCAAGAGTACTGGAGTGGGTTGCTGTTTTCTCTTGGGTCGGGACCCAGGGATCGAACCAATGTCTCTTGCGTCTCATGCACTGACAGGCGGATTCTTTACCTCTACACCACCCTGGAAGCCCATATACTTGATATTTGACGAATTGAAAAATTTAAGAAATTGAAGATCTTTTTTTAGTACTTTTTAGGTTCCTGGTTCCAAATTGGTATCAGTTTTTATAGCTGCATTGTACTATGTTTTACTCTAGCCAAAACCAAAAAGTAAATAAAATTCAATTTTATATCCTTGACAAGAACACAATTTTGTTGCTGGCATATGGTTAGTCCTTAGTTGCGTTCAGTACCATACCTTCCTCATTTAATGGCACCATCTGTTAAAACTATGACTGATACCAGGAGAGAGGAAGCCAATTATTTGTTTAGTTTGTAAGCATGGAGTAAACGAGAATATGGATGAAGTTACCTGCAGTCAAGTACTTTACAGTGGGTTTAGTCAAAACACTTGGTGCTAGTGCTACCTTGGGAAACCAGATCAGGAAAGAACATGATTTAGCATTTTTATTTACTCTTAGCAAAAAGGTAATGTGTTATAAAAAGTAAATAACACTTGATTAAGTTATTTTAAAAGATTTGTATGATATGCCTTGTTTTTAAAGGAACTTCCTTGGTGAATCAGATGGTAAAGCATTTGCCTACAATGCGGGAGACGTTGGTTCGATCCCTGGGTTGGGAAGATCCTCTGGAGAAGGAAATGGCAACCCACTCCAGTACTCTTGCCTGGAAAATCCCATGGACGGAGGAGCGTGGTAGGGTACAGTCCATGGGGTCACAAAGAGTTGGACCCAACTGAGCGACTTCACTTCACTTCCTTGTTTTTAATACTCTTGAAATACAGCTGTTTGTAGTTTGTGATTGCAGCTAACATGCTGAGGGTTCAAAAAGGTGTTCACATAATGAGGCAGAAACTTTTGCAAGAATGATTTTTATAGACTGGATTTAGGACAAGTTTATATAGTAAAATAAATCTTAAGAAAATTGTTCAGTTCAGTTGCTCAGTGGTGTCTGACTCTGCGACTCTATGACTCGAACATGCCAGTCCTCCCTGTCTATCACCAACTCCCAGAGTTCACTCAAACTCATGTCCATTGAGTCGGTGATGCCATCCAGCCATCTCATCCTCTGTCGTCCCCTTCTCCTCCTGCCCCCAATCCCTCCCAGCATCAGGGTCTTTTCCAATGAGTCAACTCTTTGCATGAGGTGGCCGAAGTATTGGAGTTTCAGCTTCAGCATCAGTCCTTCCAGTGAACACCCAGGACTGATCTCCTTTAAAATGGACTGACTGGATCTCCTTGCAGTCCAAGGGACTCTGAAGAGTCTTCTCCAACACCACAGTAAAAATGCATCAATTCTTCGGTACTCAGCTTTCTTCACAGTCCAACTCTCACATCCATACATGACCACTGGAAAAACCATAGCCTTGAATAGATGGACCTTTGTTGACAAAATAATGTCTCTGCCTTTGAATATGCTGTCTAGGTTGGTGATAATTTTCCTTCCAAGGAGTAAGCATTTTTTAATTTCATGGCTGCAATCATCATCTGCAGTGATTTTGGAGCCCCCCAAAATAAAGTCTGACACTGTTTCCACTGTTTCCCCATCTATTTCCCATGAAGTGATGGGACNCCTATTTGGAACCAGTCTGTTGTTCCATGTCCAGTTCTAACTGTTGCTTCCTGACCTGCATATAGGTTTCTCAAGAGGCAGGTCGGGTGGTCTGGTATTCCCATCTCTTTGAGAATTTTCCACAGTTTATTGTGATCCACTCAGTCAAAGGCTTTGGTGTAGTCAATAAAGCAGAAATAGATGTTTTTCTGGAACTCTCTTGCTTTTTCCACGATCCAGCGGATGTTGGCAATTTGATCTCTGGTTCCTCTGCCTTTTCTAAACCCACCTTGAACATCAGGAGGTTCACAGTTCACATATTGCTGAAGCCTGGCTTGGAGAATTTTGAGCATTACTTTACTAGCATGTGAGATGAGTGCAATTGTGTGATAGTTTGAGCATTCTTTGGCATTGCCTTTCTTTGGGATTGGAGTGAAAACTGACCTTTTCCAGTCCTGTGGCCACTGCTGACCTTTCCAAATTTGCTGGCTTATTGAGTGCAGCACTTAATTATTAGACTTTTAGAATTTGCTCCTTTTCATGGCTTTGACTCTGTTGTGAAATAAAGTTTTGCATTGCCTGTATGGGGCAATAGCACAGTTAGAGGCCCTGTTGGAGGGTAGGAGTATACACATTGTTGGGGCTCCTTACAGCCCTCTGTGGTTGTGCTGTGACGGTAGTACATGTGCGTGCTGTCAGTCTTTTCACCTCTCCACCTGGGCTCTTGGAACAGTTTTGTTTTTTTTTTTAATAGTTTTGACTTTGAAATTACTTACGGTTGTGCTTCTTGTCGTCTTGACTCACCCTTCCTGCCTAAATTCTTTAAAGGACCAATAACCAATATCAGGTTAGGATTTTCCTTCCTTCTCTCTCCCCCTCCTTTCCTCCTTTCTCCCTTCCATGAGTAAATCTTATCCAGGTGATAAAACCAAAAATTAACAAAATATAAAAGGTAGGGAGATATGGCAACAAAATTCACCCTTAGAATCTGTCCTGAGTCATTGTGTCTGAAGAGGTCTGCAGTAGTACACTGTCTGTTCCTCCTTGACCAAACATGATTCATACTTGTTGGAATGGACATAGTTTTCTAGACCAAAAATGATTTTCCCTCAGATCTTTCAGGCATTCTTTCCTTTTAGAATTCAGTCTAATAGATTGGAAATCTGATGACTATCTGGCTTTCTCTCTGTAGGTATCTTATCTTTTCTTATCTTTCCTTTTTAGAAAACATTTAGGACTTTATCTTCAGAAAGCCTCAGTCTGAAATAGCAAAAGGGTATTTCCAGGTTGGATGATCTTTCCGTTACCATACTTAGCACTCTATTATCAGTCAGAAGGTTCCAATATCTTATCTCTAGGAAGTTTTCAATTTTTATTCTTTATTTCCATACCTTTATTTCCTTCATCTTATTATATTTGTCGTGGACTGAACTTCTTTGCCTTTTAACTTATTTTCTGTTTGTCTTTTGGCTGTGCTTTCTGGAATTTCCTTTACGGTGGTACACTAAAAAATACCTGGTAGCAGTTAACTTTAGTGCATATTTAAAACTTCATACGTGCATTAACTATATATAAAGAAATGTTTTCCATATTCTACATTTTCATGGAGATTGTTAATGTATTCTCAAGTTTATATATACATATAGAGTGTGAATTTTGTGTGCTAGGATGACCGCCTCTTATCAGCAGTGACTTCTGGGCTCATCTTTCATGCCTCTCTGGAGTTTTCTCTCATTTCTCTGCTGTAGGTTGCTTTCTTTTAATTACTTAACCATCTTCTGCTTTTGCTGCCTCTTTCCTAGCCTGAGAAAGTGTGCCAGTGCCCATCTACTCACCCCAGAGTAATTTGCTTCTAGTTGTGACCATTTCATCATCTTACTTCTTTAGCGTAGAGGCAGATGGCAGGCGAACCAGACGCTGTGCCTTGATGATAGAGTCGTAATTATAACAAGCAGTCGGTTGTGCCTACTACTTCTGTGGATGTAGGAGGAATTCCAGTAGTCTGATCGAGAACAAATTAGAGATTATTTTTAAGTGATAGTATCATTATCAGGCGTCTTAACTTTTTTATCAGCATATTTTGAGTAGGGAAGACTTTTTGTGACTCAGGACCAAAGCATTCGTTACATCTTTCAGTTCAGTTCAGCTCAGCCGCTCAGTCATGTCCGACTCTTTGTGACCCCATGAACCACAGCACACCAGACCTCCCTGTCCCTCACCAACTCCCGGAGTCCACCCAAACCCATGTCCATTGAGTCGGTGATGCCATCCAACTATCTCATCCTCTGTTGTCTCCTTTTCCTCCTGCCCTCAATCTTTCCCAGCATCAGGGTCTTTTCCAATGAGCCAGCTCTTCTCATCCTGTGGCCAAAGTATTGGAGTTTCAGCTTCAGCATCAGTCCTTCCAATGAACACCCAGGACTGATCTCCTTTAGGATGGACTGGTTGGATCTCCTTGCAGTCCAAGGGACTCTCAAGAGTCTTCTCCAACACCACAGTTCAAAAGCATCAATTCTTTGGTGCTCAGCTTTCTTTATAGTCCACCTCTCACATCCATACATGACCACTGGAAAAACCATAGCCTTGACTAGACTGACCTTTGTTGACAAAGTAATGTCTCTGCTTTTTAATATGCTGTCTAAGTTGGTCGTAACTTTCCTTCCAAGGAGTCAACGTCTTTTAATTTCATGGCTGCAGTCACCATCTGCAATGATTTTGGAGCCCAGAAAAACAAAGTCAGCCACTATTTCCCCAGTTACATCTTTCAGTTTTACACTAATAGTGTATGTAACCAAGACTCTGGTGTTTACTGTTACCATCATGCTTTTGAATCAGATGGAGAATATTAAAAAAAAAAAAGTTTTTGAATGAATAATTTATTTTCATGGCACAAAATTCAAAAGGAATGAAAGGGTGTACAGTAATGTCTCCATCCGCTTTAGTTACTAAATTTTCCTGAAGAAATATGGTTTTAAATTTTCTTTCTCTCTATAAAGAAGGACTTGGAATTATAAGGGTAAATGTGCATACATAATCACAGTCACATGTATAAACAAAAAAATTTTTTTTGCTTCCTTTTACCTTTTATAAGTGTAGGATCTTTTTTTTTTTTTTTTTTTTTAAAACTGGGCTGTTTATTCTAGACATTCACACTGCTTCTGTTGTCTGTTACTGTTACCAAGAGCACTGCAGGGATACGCACATCCTTGTGTTTGTGTGTTTTGCCCGTATATCTGTTTGAATAAATATCTGGAAGTGTAATTATTGGGTCAAACAGTGTATGCATTTATAATTTTGGTTGCTGCCAAGTTGCTTTTTTTGCTAATGTGATGAATGAAACATGGTATTTCAATGTCTTTTAATTTGCATTTCTCAGAAGAGCTATTTTTATCTCTTGTGACCTGTCCATATCCTTTTATCCTTTTTCCATTGGGTGATGCTTACTACTTGGTAGGCCATCGCTGTTTGGGAAAGTGTTCCTTTGTGATATGATTTCCAGATTGTCCCCTCTTTATTGTGCTTGTTGTTTATGGTTGCTTTTGCCATAAAGAAAGTAATTGTTTTTTTATACAGTTGACCTTATCAGTGTTTTCTTTTATACCAAGATGATGATCATAATTCTCTCATCGCTTCTGCTGTGACTTACATTCAAGTCTTTGAGCTACTTGGAATTCATTTTGATTTATGTGTGACATGTGGATCCAACCCTCCCCCTCGTCCTAGATGACTAACCAGTTCTCCTGACACTATTAACTGAGTCATTTATCTTCTCTCCTTTAATTTGAAATGCTACCTTTGCCATACATTAATTTTGTATATGCATTTGTATTTTTTTTTCCATATTTAGGGGTTACGTTTGTTTATTGTGAAAGTGCAAACATCCATCCAAGTAGAGGGGATAGTTGAGTGAGCCCTCTATAGCTATCAACAGGTTCAGTAATTAAGATTTATCTTTCTTTCATTATTTGTTTCTGCTGAGGAATTTTAAAGCAGTCCCAGATACGTTATTTGACTCTTATATAACTTTTGCCTGCAACTCTAAAAATACACATATTTTAAAAGATAAGTTAAATATTTGACTTTTTAATTTTAAATTCAAGAGAAAAAGCATTTGAGGCTAATATTTGGTGTCTCTGTGCTTTTCTTAGTCATCCATTGCTTCAGAGGGTGATGTCATATTAGCCCTTTGGTTGTTTAGTGTTGAATCATCATGAAGTTCTCTCCAGGACTGTTTTTTTTTTTAAGATCCTGGATCTGTGTACCATGGGTATTGAGATATTTTTGTTAGTGTAGAGGTGTTCTGATGATTTCACTAGCGGGCTGCACAATGACCAGTTTGTGTGTAGGGTATGTGAATAATAAAATCGTAAATGGCAGTTAAATATAGCCAAATGTATGGATGAGAGCAAGGGAGTGATACATAAGCAGTTAAGCTACATCTTAATCTGTTTCTGACACCGTGTGCTACTGCTGCTAGAAATCGTACTTGAGAGTCAGCGCTTCAGATTGTGTGGCCCATTTGACTCTCGAGTTCTATCCCTGGCGTTAGTGCTGTTTCAGGTGTGTCAGTTTCATATGAGAAAGTACACGTCCACAGTGCCAGATGGGTACAAATGTTTCACATGACTGTAAATTTCAGTTTAACTTATATTTGTCAGATATCATGGCTAGAATGTTTCCTTTCAGTTTAATCTTAAAACTGAACTAACTTCATAAAGCTTGTTCTTAATAATTCAATTATATCCTCAGATTTACTTCCAAAAGCAGCTTCAGAAACTTAAAACATTATCTCATAGTATATAACACTTTTGGAAGTGAAAAATAAGCCATTTTCATCAAATAGCCCTGATATTCACTATGATTCACCAAATATCTTACTGTGATGTAAAATGAGTTTGGAATTTAGTTAGCATTTGCACATTTCATATATCCAATTTGACTAGGAATTCTTCCTTTTTTTTTTTTTTAAAGATTTTTTACCATTCCTTGATTTTCTTTAGTTTTACTGTGTTTTATATGCTTTGTTAAAATCTGTTACTGTCTAGTGAGTCTCATAGATATTTGACTAGTGAGGTCTTCCAGAGCCCTTCAACTCCCGGAAATGATCTGAGGAGGCACTTTTTCATTTATGTCGTTGATTTTTACTCTCTAGTCATTTGATTAAATTAAAATAAACTCTCCATATTCGTAAGTCTTTAAATATCCCCTTAACTTCTGTATGTGTTCAGCTGACTTGGAAAGGTTATCGCAGTTAGTTCAGTTCAGTTCAGTTGCTCAGTTGTGTCCGACTCTTTGCGACCCCATGAATCGCAGCACGCCAGGCCTCCCTGTCCATCACCATCTCCCAGAGTTCACTCAGACTCACGTCCATTGTGTCCGTGATGCCATCCAGCCATCTCATCCTGGGTCGTCCCCTTCTCCTCCTGCCCCCCATCCCTCCCAGCATCAGAGTCTTTTCCAATGAGTCAACTCTTCGCATGAGGTGGCCAAAGTACTGGAGTTTCAGCTTTAGCATCATTCCTTCCAAAGAAATCCCAGGGTTGATCTCCTTCAGAATGGACTGGTTGGATCTCCTTGCGGTCCAAGGGACTCTCAAGAGTCTTCTCCAACACCACAGTTCAAAAGCATCAATTCTTCGGCGCTCAGCCTTCTTCACAGTCCAACTCTCACATCCATACATGACCACAGGAAAAACCATAGCCTTGACTAGATGGACCTTAGTCGGCAAAGTAATGTCTCTGCTTTTCAATATGCTATCTAGGTTGGTCATAACTTTTCTTCCAAGGAGTAAGCGTCTTTTAATTTCATGGCTGCGGTCACCATCTGCAGTGATTTTGGAGCCCCAAAATATAAAGTCTGACACTCTTTCTACCATTTCCGCATCTATTTGGTATGAAGTGATGGGACCGGATGCTATGATCTTTGTTTTCTGAATGTCGAGCTTCAAGCCAACTTTTTCGCTCTCCTCTTTCACTTTCATCAAGAGGCTTTTTAGTTCCTCTTCACTTTCTTCCATAAGGCTGGTGTCATCTGCATATCTGAGGTTATTGATATTTCTCCCGGCAATATTGATTCCAGCTTGTGCTTCTTCCAGTCCAGCGTTTCTCATGATGTACTCTGCACAATCTCTTAATGAATGATTTACTGGAAGTCTAATTACCACTTCTCTTATTTGAGTTGAATAAACTGTCTGAAATCTTCTTTTCACCCTATGGCAAATTATCAATGGCAGATATACTCCGTTTTTCCACGTTAGACAGAATTTCTTGTTTCCTTATGGTAGGTTTTTGTCTCTTATTACATATGTGCTGGCTAAATAAAACAGAATATGGGCTGAAAACGTCACTTTTCTACATATAAAAAAAACCATACTTTGTGTTTGAAGAAAAAACAAACATAAAACCTCAATCTGGTTGAGGGAAATGGTAAAAATCTCAAAGTAGTATCTAGTATCTTGTGTATTTAACAAGATAGCTTTTCAGTTTTTATAAATACTAACCTTCTTTCAGAACTACTAAATTCAGAATTATTGAAAATAATTGTTAGTCCAGATCCTTAAAGAATTTAAATGTTTGTACCATCTCTTAAGCTTCAACAGTTTGCTTCAGTTTGCTCTATCTTGCCCTAGTAACAACTTTGCATATATCGTCTTTAATTTTGACAACAAATCCACAAACTGAATATTATCCCCATTAGATGAAGAAACTGAAGCTCTAGAGGTTGTCATTGCCATTCACACTACTAGTATATGAAGCATTGAAGATTCAAAGCTACATTTCTGAATGCAAAGTTCTTAACTTTTCAACATTTGATGGTTTCTATCGAATTCATGAAGATGACAAAACTATTGATAACACTTTGACATTTATTGTACTTTTATTCCCTGTCTATCTAAGGGGTAGATTGGAGAACTTTAAACTTTGAAATAGTGAATATTTTTTCTTAATAGGCTTTTTTGGTGGACAGTTTTAGACTTAAAGGTTAAACATATGGTACAGAGTTCATATATATGCCCCCATCCTCCCATGTATTACCTTATTATTAACATATTAGTTTGGTATATTTGTTACAATTAGACAGCCAATACTGATGCGTTTGTGAGTAAATCCAGATGTAGGTTGCCAGGCTCTTCCTCTTTAGACCAAGAGGCCACCACTCATCTCTGAGGAACCTGCTCTGAAGAAGTAGAGCAGGAACCAGTCTATCTCTGATTTTTGGCTAGGAAATATATGCAGTCAGCATTCATGTTGGTAAGAGATTACTGCTAGCCGCAAAAAATGAATATCTCAGTTCAGTCACTCAGTCATGTCCGACTCTTTGTGACCCCATGGACCGCAGCACACCAGGCCTCCTTGTCCATCACCAACTCCTAGAGTTTACTCAAACTCACGTCTGTTGAGTCGGTGATGCCATCCAATCATCTCATCCTCTGTTGTCCCCTTCTCCTCCTGCCTTCAATCTTTCCCAGCATTAGGGTCTTTTCAAATGAGTCAGTTCTTTGCATTAGGTGGCCAAAGTATTGGAGTTTCAGCTTCAGCATCAGTCCTTCCAGTGAACACCCAGGACTGATCTACTTTAGGATGGACTGGATGGATCTCCTTGCAGTCCAAGGGACTCTCAAGAGTCTTCTCCAACACCACAGTTCAAAAGCATCAGTTCTTCGGCGCTCAGCCTTCTTTATCTCAGGTTAATGATTTTAGTCTTTTTCTGTTTATGGGTAGATGCAGGAATCTGGGGTCAATGAAATTCTTCCCGAGGTAGGCTTCTAACTAACTATGGAGCTAGTTCATCCAAACCAGAGAGTGCCTTATCCTCCTTTTTCCTTTTTCATCCTGAATTGCTCTAGGGTACACTGTCAGTCAGCAGCTGCAGTGGCTTCCCACTTCATCGTTGTGGAACTGAGTGGTGGGCAACACCCGTTGTCCTTCTTTGTTCATCCCCAGAAGCAGCCATTTCTCCAGGGAGCCCTGGTTCCTTTTCCTGGAGAGAGGTGTTTGAATCCAAGGTTGGGGTGCTGGGTATACTGGATGCCAGTGCTTGTCATTTCCTTTAGACCATCTCTGATGGCAGATCAAGGAACTGTATATAGGTACTCTAACCCATGTGTCTGTGCATATTCATAAACATTTCTATCTGTATCTATGTTAAACATGAGTTCTTACTTATGTCTCCAGCTCTCTAGTTCAGTATAACTCTAATTTTTTAAGTCATTAAATTTTTTTTTTCTTTTACAAATTTATGGCAATTTTATCCTGTCCCATAATAGATACCTTCTTCTTTTATTCAGCTTTGTTTGTTTGGATATATTGGGTGGATTCATTGTTCACTCCCAATTGTTTCCTGTAAGGACTTCTCCATTCCTGTGTCATTTTCATTCTTCTATGGACTGTATAGCTTTTTTAAACTCAAGTTGCTGCCTCCTCCTTCCCCAGTGTTTATGGATAGCTATATCTCCTAAGCTCTTATTCATATGTTTGAAATTGTATTTTAAATAAAAATTAAGTTCTATCAGTGAGATATTTGAGAATTTTATCCACTCACCTTTCATCCTCATAATATTTCTTTTATTTCTACATTTATTTATTTATTTTTTGGCCATGAGACATGAGAGATCTTAGTTTCCTGACTAGGGGTCGAATCCACATCCCTTGGAGTGGAAGTGTAGAGTCTTACAACCATTGGACCATCAGGGAATTCCCTCATAGTTTCTGATTTTGAATAGATAATGGGGACAAAAGAGTGAAGGATAACTCTGAGATGATGATTAAAATATTTTGTTTTCAGTATTATACGTTTACTCTGCTTCCAGATGACATTTTAAGAAATTTTTATAGATGAAGTTTGGCCCTTCTCAGATTAGAATGCCGGTGGGGTTTTTTTTTTTCTTTGTTAATTTTATTTTTTCTGTTTAGTTCATTGGGGTTTGAAAAAGGTTCAGTGATCCTGTGTTAATCTGCCATCTTTATCCTTGACCAGCACATTTTTTCTTGAAAGCCTTCCTACTCTGGTTTACTGCTTCCTCAAATTTACTATTTTCATTTCAGTACTATTGTGCCATCTAATTATTAATCTTAGCTGTTATCTAGTACAACTCTCAGTTTTTTAAGAACGTAATCAGCTGTCATTTTCATGAGAAACTGACAAATTGATTTTTTTATACTAATCTGAAACAGAAAGGAGACCACTTGGATTTGCCAGGCTGTTTCAATAAAATGTTTTTGTTCCTAAGCATCTTTGTGGGGATTAATTGTATTGTTTTTATTTGGCTTTTTGGTGAAGAAAAATGTGTATTAAAGTTGCTTTGTTGGTTAGTGAGCAGTGAAATATAAATCAATCTGTATATTTCCAGAGCAAAGCTGACTTCTCTTCAAATAAACAGTTATAGACAAGTTTTGTTGTTGCTGAAATCCCATTCATTTTTTAGTAACAAAGAATTTTAACATTCCAGTGAAGTATATACCCTGACTTTAGTGGAATAAGTTTTGAAAGATCTGAAGATAATCAGTATATAAACTAACTTTTTAAGCCAAGAAAGCAAAGAAGTTTACGTAGTGATCCATTTGGACTGTGGACAGTGGGGAGATGATACAATATTGTAACAGCCTGCCAACTCACTTATTTTGTAACACTTAAGTTATTTACTCTATTAAAGGTTTTAAAATGGGATCCTTTACAATATACTATCCCAAAAGGGAGATTGCTATGTTGTGTTCAGATCTTGTTAAAATGAAGTCTTATTACTGTAATTTACAGAAAGAGAGGTATACTGATACAGAAATTTTTTTATCAAGTGCAAGATGCTTACTGTATGTGTTTTTACAATGTAAATCAAGATGGAAGTTAGTAATTACTAGGGAGGTTTGGCTGATTTCTAAGTCATAGTGCCTGACATAAAGAAAAATAGTGCTATGTAGTGATGCTAAATCTGAAACTCCAGTACTTTGGCCACCTCATGCGAAGAGTTGACTCATTGGAAAAGACTCTGATGCTGGGAGGGATTGGGGGCAGGAGGAGAAGGGGATGACAGAGGATGAGATGGCTGGATGGCATCACTGACTCGATGGACGTGAGTCTGAGTGAACTCCGGGAGTTGGTGATGGACAGGGAGGCCTGGCGTGCTGCGATTCATGAGGTCGCAAAGAGTTGGACACGACTGAGTGACTGAACTGAACTGAATAGACCCTTATTTTATTCCTGATATATTTTGAAGTGCTTTTACATACATTTGACAGCAGGAGTGTATAAGTGGTGATTAAAGTTGAGAGTTTGAAGCCAGATTGCTCAATTCAAATCCTTGTTTTATCATTTGGCAATGTGTAACCTTGGCCAAGTTACTTACTCCCAGGTTCCTCATCTGTAAAGTGGAAACAACCATGTTCCTGTCTTGTGGAATTGTTGTAAGGATTGAATGAATTTATGCATGTAGAACTCTAAGAATCTGGCACAAGAATGTGCTGAGTAATAGTTATGATTTGTTATTTTTTTTTTACATCTCATTTAAAAAAGGCATATTGGTTTGTTTATTCATGTGCTTTCTTTGGGAGATTGGAGAGCCTTTTATTTGAAGCTTATTGTGGAATTCTTTTGAAACTAGTTCTGTGAAGTTTCAGATAGTTTACTACCTAATTCAAGGGGTTTGTTTTCAAAGTTCATGAGAAAGCATTTGGTGATTTGGAATGACTGCGAGGGTGAGGGGCTGGTCAGCTCTTGGTTTAGGAATGGAGTAGTAGTAGTTAAGAGATGAGACCCATGGAGATGGTCTCTTCTCTTCAGTCAGTGAAGAGGACTCATTAGGAAAAACTCATAGTGTTTTGTCTGTTTTTGTAAGACTTTCCTTCTCTTTTGAAGATGCTTATTGTCATCCTCTGACTCAGGAGTGGGCTAGGGAGGTAATAGGGTGTCCAGCTTCTAGGCAGGTAATAGGGTGTCTTGTATATAAAATATGAAAGTCCTTCCTCTGATATACTTGGATCCCTGCTTCTTTCCATCTTTATTCTGTCTCAGCAGCTCACCACCACCCTAAGCTCCCCAAACTCACATGGAACTGGGCTGTCATTTCAGATGAGAACCGAGGGCCAGACTTAATTTAAAAGCATCCATTTCCACAAACGAAGGGAATAGTAGGGGGAAAAAAGAGACACAAAAATCTGCACAGTATTTCAAATTATAAGATGACTTAGTACTAAAGTACGTGCATAAACTTCTATGTTTACAATGCTGTGTAGTGTAATATTTTTGCATAGTTGATGGAAGACAATTTTTGTTTGTTTTTAATTGACTTTGTTTTATTCACACCAACAACTGGTATTAGAGTAGGCTGTAGAACAGAAAGTTTCTTTGTAACAATGATTTTATTGAAATGAAATTCTGTCTCTAATGCTTATATGCTTTTTGCATAGATCCTACTATTATGGTTTGTAAAACTATTCTCACCTTCTTCATCTGTTTTCTGAGTAGTAGCATGATTTCCCAGAATACTTAGCACACTTAATTCAAAAAGACAATATTTGTCTTTGCTGTGGTTGCAGTGACATAAAACACTGACGCATTCTGGATAAAGATATTATGGACAGTTAATTCCTAGAAAAAATTATTTTATTTCTTTTAAAGCTTTTTCTAAGAATAAAGTCATAGATATGATTGGTATCTGTTTTAATAACTGTAATCTAGAAATAGTTCCATATTCTATTCCACTTTGGCAAACTTCTTTTAAATATGTTGTAAAACTTTTATTTACATAAGTTCTCTTATCTATCAAATGTTAAGAATGGCTGTTAGAGAAAATTTTATTGGTTAATTAATTTAGTGTGTAGTCAGTATGCATTCATTTTGCTTTTTCTGCGTTGGTTAGTTAGACAAGAATTCCAGGGTGTCTGTATTAGTCTAGAATGTTACCCACAGTTTCTCACCAGGGAAATGTGTGAATTTCACTCAATTAATGAAAAGTTTTTAATGTCTTTGTGACTCATGACAAATTGCTGAAAATTGGGGCTTTCTAATGAGTCAAGTTATATAGGTAGTGTGTAAGAAGTCAATACATTGCTGTGAGGTACATTTTAATAAGTGTTTAGACACATTTGACTTAAATGCACTCTGTGTATTTTAACTCTCTTAAGTGATTTGTAATATTTAGATCTATTTGCCCCATGAGATTAAGTAGAAGTAAGGCATTTAACAATCAATGAATTGCTTCTGGGTAGAACAGAACAAACAGATTTGGCTGTAGTGAAGATTATAAAATATCATCATAGAAGAAAATGTTGACTGGTAAGTTAAAAAAAAATGTGAGATTTTATAAAATCGAAATCGGGAGACTCTACAAATCCTGCTTTCTTTTTTCTTCTTCTTCTTTTTTTTTTTGGTTTAGGCCTAAAGCCGTAGCACTGTCTCCCAGACCTACGTTAATCACGTTTCCTATTACCCAACTGGTACAGTCCGATTTAGGATCTGTTTTCTTTACTGCAGTTGCTCTGTGCAAAGTGGGGTTGAGAATGTGGATTGAGTGCTTTTTTTTTTCCCTGTTTCTTTTATTTTGTAATTATTTAACTTCTAACTTCGTAGTTACTACCTTTCCCCCGCCCCTAGACTCACCAAGTTGGAGTAGTCTCTTTCAGAAGTCTCCTCCCTTTATTGTTTTTTCCCTCAGGCCTGTATTATATGCTGAACCTACCTTCATTGCATTGTAAATGTGGGTTTTGGGAGATACCATTTTCCATGTGTCTCATTTTACAAATCAATCCTGCTAGAATGTAAGCTGGCTAGAAACAGGCTTTGACAAAATCATGATCACCTTGTTTTCCCAGCACCTGGTAGAGTGCTTAACACATAGTAGGCTCCTCAGGGGAGGAGGAAATGGCACCCCATTCCAGTACTCTTGCCTGCAATATCCCATGAATGGAGGAGCCTGGTGGGCTGCAGTCCAGGGGGTCGCTAAGAGTCAGACATGACTGAGCAACTTCACTTTCACTTTTCGCTTTCATGCATTGGAGAAGGGAATGGCAACCCACTCCAGTATTCTTGCCTGGAGAATCCCAGGGACGGGGGAGCCTGGTGGGCTGCCATCTATGGGGTCGCACAGAGTTGGACATGACTGAAACGACTTAGCAGCAGCAGCAGCAGACTCCTCACGATACCTGTTGAATGAAAGATAGGAAATGAGATCCCAGAGAGGCTAAGTGAATATATGTGTAGAGTGTACATTATAACACATACTATCAAATTAATATCCTTTATAAAAGTGCTCCAGAAGGCTTTAGAAAGGTGAGTTATTATGTGTGATATTCATGCAGTAGTAAATCATTATTCATATTTTAAAAGAATCTATTACTAGATAACATACCTTGTTTCTAGGTAGGGCTGCTTTATATTTATACAACAAAACACCTAATCAGCAGTGGCTTAAACTAATGAGGATTTATTTTTCTTACATGTGGAGAAGTTTGGAGGCAGGTATCTTGCTGACATTGGCTGAGCTGCTCAACAATGTCAGGTCTGTTCTGTAATTTTCTTGGCCTTTCCTTCATGGATGCAAGATGGTTGCTACTGCTCTAATATCACCTTTCTGTGTGGGGTGCCAAGAAAAGGGTTTGGATTGACAGAAGTATCTGTCAGGAAGCCAAATGCCTTTGTGAGACATCTCTCTTCATTTCACTAGGAAACCAGAAGCTGTCTTGGAAACCTTGTTGCACAGCTGACTTTGCCCTAAGTGTTATGGCCAAGCTGTTTCAAGTGGTCTCTCCTAAGGGAAGGGAAGCCTGAAAAAGCTTTCCCAGCCTTTGGTAAAGAGGGAGGAAAAGAGAAAGTTTGGAAATAGGTATTGCGTTTGTTAACTGTTGTTTTTGCTTAGTCCCTAAGTCATGTCTGACTCTTCTGTGATTCTTTGGACTGTAGCCCTCCAGGCTCCTCTGTCCATGAGATTTCCCTGGCAAGAATACTGGCGTGGGTTGTCATTTCCTTCTCCAGGGGATCTTCCCAACCCAGGGATTGAACCCACATCTCCTATATTGGCAGGCAGATTTTTTACCATTGAGCCACCAGGAAGCCCCTTATTAACCATCAGTTCACTTCAGTCGCTCAGTCGTGTCCAACTGTTTGTGACCCCATGGACTGCAGCATGCCAAGCTTCTCTGTCCATCACCAACTCCCAGAGCTTGCTCAAACTTATGCCCATTGAATTGATGATACCATCCAACCATCTCATCCCCTTCTCCTCCTGCCTTCAGTCTTTCCCAGCATCAGGGTCTTTTCCAGTGAGTCAGTTCTTCGCATCAGGTGGCCAAAGTACTAGAGTTTCGGCTTCAGCATCAGTCCTTCCAATGAGTGTTCAGGACTGATCTCCTTTAGGATGGACTGGTTGGGTCTCCTTGCAGTCCAAGGGATTCTCAAGAGTCTTCTCCAGTACTACAGTTCAAAAGCATCAGTTCTTTGGTGCTCAGCTTTCTTTATGGTCCAACTCTCACATCCATACATGACTACTGGAAAAACCATAGCTTTGACTAGATGGACCTTTGTTGACAAAGTAATGTCTCTGCTTTTTAATATGCTGTCTAGGTTGGTCATAGCTTTTCTTCCAAGGAGCAAGTGTCTTTTATTTTCATGGCTGCAGTCATCATCTGTAGTGATTTTGGAGGGCGCCCCCCCCCCCAAATAAACTCTGTCACTGTTTCCACTGAGTCCCCATCTATTTGCCATGAACTGATAGGACCAGATGCCATGATCTTAGTTTTCTGAATGTTGAGTTTTAAACCAAATTTTTTACTCTCCTCTTTCACTTTCAAGAGGCTCTTTAGTTCTTCGCTTTCTGCCATAAGGGTGGTGTTATCTGTGTATCTGAGGTTATTGATATTTCTCCCGGCAGTCTTGAGTCCAGCTTATGCTTCATCCATAGTATTTGCATAGTATTTGCTAGCCAAAGTATATCACTTTGGCTAGCCAGAATCAAAACGCAGCCTTCTTATGACTGCAGTTACCTCCTCTCTGGGGAGATGACATACATCTGCGTTATAGATCAGGATGTCTGCTCGACATGTAGTTTTCTTCATCGGCTCTGGTTGTAGCCTGTTGTCTTCTGGTAACCTAAAGCTAAAAGAAAAGATCTGCATCCTAGTATACTACAGTGGATTAAGGAACAAGATAACAAATCCTCCCACTTAGGAAAGTGGGGAATTAGAAACTCACTGGTCCACAAGCACAGCATACTCTGGAGGATATGAGTATCAAAGGGTTCTGTTCTGGCAGTGAATTTAACTTCCTGAATTAATCTGTCTGCTGCCCTATTTTATGTTTCCTGGGAGGATCTCCTCAGTCATAAAGGTCTTGTTTCCTGTAGCTATCAGGAAGACTGACTCCTCCCACTCTCCTCTTCCTTTGCATAATTGTTTGTGCTATTTTAGGGACTTTCTCTTTTCATTTAAGTTTTGGAGTAAGTTTATCTATTTCTACCAAAAATCTTACTGGGGTTTGATGGGAATTGCGTTAAGCTTATAGATCAATTTGGGGAGTATTGACATCTTTACCATGTTGAATCTTCTAATCCATGAACATGGTAAGTCTCTCCAGTGATTTGGTCTATTTTAATTTATTTCAACAAAATTTTGTAATTTTCAGCATACAGATCTGGTACATGTTTCTCTTTTCTTAGATTTATACCTATTTCATTTTTGCTGAAGCTCTTGTAAGTGTTATTCTTTTTGTTGATTTTTTTTTCACTTGTTAGTTGCTAGAATATACATGTGCGCTTGCTTTTTGTTTGTTGATTTTATATTCTGCGACCTTACAAAACTTGATTATTAGCAGTTTCTTTTGTAAATTTCTTGGGATATTCTATATAGATAATCGTATTATCTGCAAAAAGAGAAGGCTTTCTTTCTGATTTGTTTGCATTTCACTTCTTTTCTTCATTGTGCTATCTGGACCACCTTGTGCTTTGTTGGTTGGATTTGAGAAGTGAGATGGGGCAGTTGCCTGGATTTTTGATCTTAGGGTGAAAGAACTGTCTCGCACCATTAAGTGATGTGAGCTGTAGGAGTTTGGGTAGATATTCATTATCTATTTGAGGAAAATACTTTTTCTTTCCAGTTTTCTGAGTGTTTTTATCAGGAAAGGGTGTGGATGACTTATAGATATTAAAAATGCTGTGAGGGGAGACCGAATTATTTTTTACTTGGAAATATGTTAGTGCATGAATAGCAGAATGATAAAGTCTCTTACTTAATACATATGGTACTTAACACACCAAAGACATAAGTATCTGGCTCTGAATCAACTTCACTTGTTTCTCCATATTTACGGAAAGATTTATGAATGTAATTACACGTGAATATTTTTCTCTTTAGCTTTTAAAAGATATTCCCTTAATAAAGAGATTTACAAAAAACCTACTTTGTCAGTATATTTGTTGGTCCTGCCAGACATTGTTCCCATAAAAATGATGCGTGTTTTCCTGTCAGAGAAAATGCTTCTTTTGGACAGTCATGTTCCATGTTTTTTAGTGCCTTTCATTCTCTTGCAGTTTTTTTCGTGGCAGTCTTGTGTTCTTATGTTGTGGAACAGCCTGTTTTCTCTTGTTACTTCATTTCAAAAATAAAAAATAATGTTTGTAGAAAAGTTGTAGGAGCACTATACAAAATCCTTTTCTTTTTCTAAGCTATTTGATAGTAAGCTGTTCACTTGATGTCTTGTCACCCCCAAATACTTAGTGTCTGTTTCCTGTAAAGTTATTGTCCAACAAAAGCCAAAACACCGCAATCAAAAACAGAGAATTGGCTCTTAGGCTTCCTCACCACCTCCTCCTTGGCCCTCACACGGGTTATCCCCATAATGTCCTTTATAGCAGAAGGATCGGCTTTGAAATTTTGTTTGCTTGTTTGTTTTATTTTTTAAAAATCTGTTATTAAGTGGAGGATAATTGCTTTACAATATTGTGTCGGCTTCTGCCATACACAGTGTGAAGCAGTCGTAAGTATACATATGTCCCCTCCTTCTTGAGCCTCCCCCGCCCCACCCCATCCCACCCCTCTAGGAGGTCACAGAGCACCCCGTTGAACTCCCAGCAACTTCTCGTTAGCTGTTTTACATATAGCGAGGCAGATGTTGCAGCGCTACTCGCTCACTTCATCCCACCGTCTCCTTCCCCGACTCTGTCCAGAGTCTGTTCTCTGTCTGTGTCTCTGTTCCTGCCCAGCAGTTAGGTTCATCAGTACCGTTTTTCTGGATTCTGTATATACATCTGTTAATATGTTTGTTTTTGTGTTTCTGACTTACTTCACTCTCTGTAACAGGCTTTAGGTTTATTCACATCATTGGAACCGACTCAGATTCATTCCTTTTTATGGCTGAGTTATATTCTATTGTATGTATGTATCACAGCTTCTTTGTCCATTCATCTGTCTGTGGACATCGGGATTGCTTCCTTGTCCTAGCTATTGTAAACAGTACTTTTGTGATCACTGGGGCACATGTGTCTTTTTCAGTTATGATTTTTGCTCAGCATATGCCCAGTATTGGGATTGCTGGGTCATACAGTAGTTTTAGTCCTATTTTTTTAAGGAATTTCCAAACTTTTCTCCTTAGTGGTTGTATCAATTTAGATTCCCACCAACAGTACAGGAGAGTTCCCTTTACACTACACCCTTTCCAGCATATATTATTTGTAGAGTTTTTGATGTTGGCTGTTCTGAGCAGTATGAGGTGATATCTCGTTATAGTTTGGTTTGTGTTTCTCTAATAATGAGCGATAACTGAGCATGTTTTCATGTGTTTGTTGGCCATCTGTATGTCTTCTTTGGAGAAATGTCTGTGTAAGTCTTCTGCCCACTTTTTGATTTTTTTTTTTCCTCTTGGTATTGAGCTCCATGAGCTGCTTGTATATTTTGGATATTAATCCTTTGTCAGTTTCATTTGAATCATTTTCTCCCATTCTGAAGGTTGTCTTTTCATCTTGTTTATTGTTTCATTTGCTGTGCAAAAGCTTTTAAGTTTAATTAGGTCCCACTTATTTAATTTTGTTTCCACTACTCTTAAGAGGTGGGTCAAAGAGGATATTGCTGTGATTTATGTCAAAGAGTGTTTGCCTATGTTTTCCTGTAAGAGTTTTATAGTTTCTAGCCTTACATTTAGGTCTTTAATCCATTTTGAGTTTGTGTATGTTGTTAGGAAGTGTTCTAATTTTGTTCTTTTACATGTAGCTGTCCAGTTGTATTCCTATATACTAACAGTGAAAAATCAGAAAGAGAAATTAAGGAACTAATCCCATTCACCATTGCAAAAAGAATAATAAAATACCTGGGAATAAACCTAAGGAGAGAAAAGACCTGTTTACAGAAACATTGATGAAAGAAACCAAAGACACAAACATATGGAGAGAGATTCCATGCTGCTAGTTTGGAAGAAACTGTACTACCCAGAGCAATCTGCAGATTTGGTGCAATCCCTGTGACTAATGGGGAAAAATGACTAATGACATTTTTTCACAGAATTAGAACAGACAGTTTCACAATTTGTATAGAAACACAAAAGATTGCAAATATCCAAAGCAATCTTAAGAATAATAGAGCTGGAGGCGTCAACCTTCCTGACTTCAGACTGTACTACAAAGCTACAATAACCAAGACTCTATGGTCCTGGCACAGAAACAGAGATCTAGATCAATAGGACAAGATAGAAAGCCCAGAGATAAACCCACACATCTATGGGCACCTTTGACAAAAGAGGCAAGAACATAGCACAGAAAAGTTGGCCTTTTCAGTAAGTGGTGCTGGGAAAAGTGGAATCACATTTTGTGTTGAGGTATCGCATCTCCTTAAGACTCTCTTAATCTGGACCAGTTTCTCTTTTCTTGCCCTTTTACTTTTGTCATTTTTGAGGAGTACAGGCAGTTATTTGAATGATCATTCTGTCATTTGTGTTTGTCTGACGGTGCTCATGAGGAGGTTCACGTTAGGCGTCTTTGGAAGGACTGTCTTTAGAATCAATCCTTAGTGTATCCCGTCAGGTGACACCTGCCTTGGGTTTGTCTCATTATCGATGATGGATGACGTTAACTTTGATCAGTTTGTTAAGGTGATGTAGGGCTATTTTTTTCCTGTTATAGTTAATAATGTATTTTGTGAGAAGGTTCTTTGAGCTATGTAAATTTCTTAAAACTTTTCACCTCTCTCGAACGCCTGTACTCTGCACCTTGCTGCGTCCTACAGGGCCGGCCTCCTCAGCCCTCTTGTAGCCTGGTGCCCTGTGAGCACACCCTCCTAATAGCTCACAAGGCTGTCCTCCCTTGTGCGGCCACCTCACACTGTTTATGCTCTGACAGCAGACACCTGCCTCGTGTGGCACCCTCCTCACCTCCCATGGGCTTGCGCACCGCAGACCAGGCTGCTCTCTGTGCACGTGCCCCTCTTACTGTGCTCCAGCTCTGGCACCCCGCTGGGCTGCCCCCCACCCCCCCCCACCCGAGGATGCCCTTCTTCCTGGGCTCTGGGAGCCTGGGCTGGGCTGTCCGCCTTAGTGGGTGTTACCGCTTTGCTCAGTCTCTGCCACTTGGTGTCAGGCCACACTCCTTCATTTCTTGGCCACTGATACCGCATGCCAGTCACTCTCATCCTCTTGCTTGTGCTCTGACACTCCCCCGCTCCTGACCCCTGCCCGCTCGGTTGGGCTCTGATACCACTTCATGGCCACCACCCACCTTCCCCAGTGTCCACTTTGTTCAGTGCCCCTCATCGCCCTGTAGGAAATTGTATGGAAGGGCGGGGAGGGTGAGGGGCGCTCAGGTCCTCTTGTTACTCTCTTATCCAGCCCCCACGGAGTTGCTTCCTCATCTCCTCTCTCTACTTCATAGCTCTTTTTTTTATGAGGAGTAGTTAGAGATAATTTATAACATTCAAAGTGCTAAATTTACTTTCTTTGGAGAAAAATAGATGACTATAATCTGTGATTCAGTGTGCAAATCTTAGCTGTTTTAAGTATCATGAGAGAAATAATCTCCCTACATGGGCATTAAGGCAACATGACCATTTCCCTAAAAGGAAAAGAGAGAGTTCAGATCACAAGTGCTTCAGTTCACCTGTTAGAGACACACATCCATCCTGGCCCTGCCTCCTGGCTTCCAGCTTAGGACGCCAGTCTGCAAGTCATGACATCTTTCTATCCCTGTTTCCTCATCCACAACCTGGGGATCATAAATACTTAACCTGAGCTCTTGGAGCTCAGATGAGATAATGTACTTGAAAGTGCTGTGCAGAGGGTAAAATGCCATGCAGATGTGGTTCTTCAGTTCTAATTTATTGCAGAGTGAAATGGGCATCTAAGGAAATTAAGTCAAGCATTTAAATTGCACTTGTGATTTCTAGGCAAATTCCCTCTGATCCATAAGGCAGGGAGGAGGTCAGCATAGATTTTGCTTTCGCTACCATTTTAAATCTATTGTTCTGTCAGCATGACTCAATCTGGCAAACACCCCTCTTTTGAAGTCCTGCCCCCCCATTCTGCCTCTGTGACACATTTCCACCTCCTTGGCTTTTACCCCTGGTGTACAGTAGTCCTCTTCACCACGGTGCCTGCTGTCTGTCACCTGTGGTGACCCCTGCATCATCGACCTGATATGAGTTCTGCGTTTGGCCTCATATGCGTTCTTTGTGGTGCATTTGCGTTCTCACAGACCACTGGAGAGCATCTTCCAGTGACTGTGTCTAATGCTGCGGTCACATGCTTTTCCTACGACCTGCTCCTCCCTACAGCTTCCATTTATGTTACTCGCGTCACGCTCTGCATGCGCCTGCTAGGTTAGAAACCTTACACCCCCTGTCGTTTGCTGCTATCTAATTGATCTCGGGTGGCCTGGGCCTGCAGTGGCTTAAAGCAGGGCTTTGGTTTCCTGCTGGAGATTGAGAGCACCAAATCCTACCCACTAGACCAGTGTTCAGTGACAAGGCCTCGGCCCTTCAGCTTTGCAGAAAAATAACTCCCTGAAAGACGGAAAGTAGTGAAACGAGTAAAGTATTTATCAGGAGCAAAAAGAGTACAGTAAGTGTGGGTAGAAACACAGGCAGACTCAGAATTGCTGAGTTGCACCATTGTGGTAGTTTGATTTACTTTTATGGGGCATTTCTTCCAGGTTTCCTATGGCCAGTCATTTTGATTTGCCTGGTTCAGAGTCCACATTTGATGTACGTACCTCCCATGAGTGTACATGCATCTCTTGGCCAAGATCGATTCCATACCAAAGAGGCTTATGGGTAGAACATCAGCATCACTCCCGTTTTGACCTCCAAGGACCCTTTGTGTGCTTGTGCGGTCAGGGAGGTCTCTTGACTTCAACGATGAGGAATATGTGCTCTCTAATCTCCCGTCTGGGCAGGATCCAACCTTCTCCCTTAGTTGTCCTCCCATTCTCAGATCCACAGGGAACGAACCTCCGGTTGCTTTACTCTGGTGGCACCCGTCTACCTCCTATCACACCATCATTCACTAAGTTCTTTCGTTTTTGCAGAAACCTCTTTCTCACTTGAGCCTTCCTTTTCCTGTAATTAACAGCCTATCTCTGGCCCTTATTACCTAATATCTGAGCTATCAAAATAGCCTTCTTCAAGGCCAGTGTTAGAACCTTGACTTGCCAGGTCCCAGCCTGGGCCTCTGTTGAATAACTGGGTGAAGAGAACCTCGGGGCCAAAGCCAAGTCTCAGAGGGGCCAGCCCTTGGAGACGAGTCAGTAGGATGGTACAGAACACGTCTCCAGAGATCGTAGTTGAGATCAGGCTTGGGGAAGAAGCTCTGCCTTGTCAGGCTCGGACTCCTATCTGAAAGCCTCTAGAATTTAGGAAGACCTCATCTTTAGAACATGAGTGTCGTCATCTAAATGTAGCTCCAGTTAACACTTTGGCATGTTTCCTTCCAATCTATTTTTAATACATAATGGTTTTTTTTTTTTTTTACTTTTTCTATAATTGTATATATAAATTGCATAATGTCTATTAAATGGAAAACATTTCCCATGGTGTTTTTGCAAGTGCAACTGAAAAAAATGATTGGTGCATAGTGTTCCACAGAATGAAAAGTTGCTGCTATCTTTCCTCCTGTTAGAACAAGAAGATCCCTGGAAGAAATACTGGATTGTCTGTCAGAGCCTGACCCCAGCTTCTGTTGAAAGCAATATTTCTCTAGATGTAACTTTTGATTGCTGACAAAAACTACTCTCTTTGCCTCCAAAGTTTGGTCTTGATATAAATTCATTAACTGTCCTGATCTTTGCTGCTTTGCTTATTTGTTCATCCACGTGCCTCCCCTTACCCCTCCTTTTTTTCTCTCTCTCTCCCGGCCCCACCTTCACCTCTTTGCCTCTCACTCCCTCCTTCCTCTACCACTCCTTTCCTCTCCTCCCTTCTTTCCATCCATCCACAGTAAAAACATGTTTTCTTCTAAGTCCCGGGCTTGGCTCTGGGGATTTCAAGATGAATAGACAATTGAGGGACTTCTACTAAGGGGGAGAGATGCTTATGACTCTTTGCCAGGTTGTGTCCCAAGCTCATCTGGGTGCACATGGAGGGCAGTGCCTTACTCTTTCTGAAGAGGGTAGAGAAGGCTTCCTGGGGCAGTGACTTGTACCTGAACTGTGAAAGGTATCACCTGGTAGATATTTGGGTTTTTCCTACTTTTTGTCTATTATAGATAATGCTGCTATGGACATTGATGTACATGTTTTTGTGTGGACATATATTTTTATTTCTCTGATATCTACACCCAAGAAAGGAATTCCTGGATCATATAATAACTCGATACTTAACAATTTGAGGAATTTCCAGACTGTTTTCAAATTAGCTGTATAGTTTTCCATTCTCATCAGCAGTGTATCATGGTTCTAATTTCTCTACATCCTCATCAAGGCTTGTACTTATTTTTATTATAGTCATCCTAGTAGATGAGAAGTAATTCCTCGTAATTTTGATTTGCATTTTCCTGATGACTGTTGATGGTGACTGCAGCCATGAAATTAAAAGACACTTACTCCTTGGAAGAAAAGTTATGACCAACCTAGATAGCATATTGAAAAGCAGAGACATTACTTTGCCAACAAAGGTCCGTCTAGTCAAGGCTATGGTTTTCCCAGTGTTCATGTATGGATGTGAGAGTTGGACTGTGAAGAAAGCTGAGTGCCGAAGAATTGATGCTTTTGAACTGTGGTGTTGGAGAAGACTCTTGAGAGTCCCTTGGACTGCAAGGAGATCAGCCCTGATGATGCTGAAGCTGAAACTCTAGTACTTTGGCCACCTCATGCAGAGTTGACTCATTGGAAAAGACTCTGATGCTGGGAGGGATTGGGGGCAGGAGGAGAAGGGGACAACAGAGGATGAGATGGCTGGGGCATCACTGACTCGATGGATGTGAGTCTGAGTGAACTCCGGGAGTTGGTGATGGACAGGGAGGCCTGGCGTGCTGAGATTCACGGGGTCACAAAGAGTCGGACACGACTGAGCAGCTGAACTGAACTGATGACTGTTGAGCATCTTTTCATGTGATGAGTTATTTGTATATCTTTGGAGAAATGTCTTATTCAGAGCTTTTGCCTATTTTTAAATCAGATTATTTGCCTTTTTATCATTGAATTATCGCGATATTTTATTGTCTCTAGTGTTTTGAAGCAAAACTAATACCACTTTGCTTTTGACTTTTTAGTAGAAAATGACTCAATCAAAATTTTGAACCACGTAAAAAGAAAGAATTTAAATCTGAAAAATAGATTGGGAGATGGGTATCAATACTAATTTCCAAAAATAACATTCATAGGTTCCCCAAGTCGAGTGCTATTAAGTGGTCACACTTGTCTTTAACAAGCTTCTTATGCCTGTTTATGTGCACGGCCTTGCCAGTTCAGCTGCTCAGTCGTGTCTGACTCCTGGCAGCTCCATGGACTGTAGCCCATTAGGCTCTCCTGTCCATGGGATTCTCCAGGCAAGACTACTGGAGTGCGCTGCCATGCCCTCCTCCCGGGGATCTTCCCGGCCAGGGATGGAGCCTGCATCCTCTGCATTGCTCCTTCACCACTGCGCCACCCGGGAAGCCCCACTGATGTGCACTGGTGTCAGAGGCTTAAGCACTTCTCTCAGAAAGTCCCCAGCTGCTGTGACAAACGGGCAACGTTTTCTAATAGTTCTTCTTGCCCAAATAGTCCTTTAAGGCGATTGTTTTTCTTCTCTTTGTCTCAAATTGGTCAAACATATTTGTAACTTCAGAAAGTGATACTGTGATTTGGGAATGTTATTTATGCATATCTGTCAGTCAGTTGAACAGCAATTATTGGATGCCTGCTTAGGTATATGGTTGACTCACTTTGTTTCTCTTCGGGGGTCGAACTCAAAAAATATCTAACATTGGTGTGGTGTGGGCCTTAGCAAACCAAAATGGAGACTGACTCTAAAGTACTTCTCTCACAGGTTCATTATTTCAGTCATAATCCTTTATATTCTTCTTCTTTGTATTTTGAAATCTAGCGAACCTATGCCTGGTCCATAGCTTTCTTTTTTTTAATGTGGATCTTTCCTCCTTTGGTAGTTTCATGTATTTTTCTTTTGATTGCCAAATTGATAACTGTTTTGGCCAGTAAGTTTGCTGGGTGTTAAAATCGGAGGTAACTTTTGTATTAGAGATAATAATATTCAGCAGATATCGTAAACTTCCCTTCAAGGAGATACTTCTGCATTCTAAAATTGGTCGTGGAAGTGTACTATTCCAGGCAGAGTTATCAATTGCTAACCAGTTGAGGATTGTATATAATTTGAGTGGAAACCAAGTGTTTTGCGAATTTGCTTGTGAGTGGTTTCTCTAGGTCGTTAAGAGTTACTCCTCAGCTGAATAGAACTCTTTTCAGTGTACCATTTTAAAAATATTTGAATCAGGAAGAAAATTTTTCATGGAATACATGACTGTAAAGATATAATTGGACTAGTTGGCTGCTCCAAAAAGCCGTCTTTTCACTGCCCCTGAGCCTAGGTCCCTGCGCACCGCAGCTGTGGGTTGGTACACCTCATCAGACGTGGACTCAGGTGACTGCGCTGCCAGAGTCCGTGAACTGGGTTTTGTCTTTAGTCTGGTGCACCGGATATCCAGTGTGCCCCACCACGTCAGACGCTGCCGTGGACACCAGCGCAGAGGTCACCGCCAAGGACTTAAAGGAGAAGGAAGTTGTGGGGGAGATGAAAAGTGGGAGAGGTGTACCCACAGTGGGAAGGCTAGTGAGGAAGGTGGGGGCAGGAGGCTGCCAGTGAGGCAGAAAAAGGCCTAGAGAAAGGAGGTGTTGGTGAGAAAGATGGTGAAATGAAGATGAGGAAACTGAGGCAGCTGCAGGCAAAAGGGCAGCTGAAGGGAAGTGGGATGACGATATTAACACAAGAAGAAGACAGATGAGGATAACTAGACAACAGAAAAGGGAAAAAAAAAAGAGGAAAAAATAAAAAAGGCCACCCTGAGCCATTCATTTGCCACTTCCTTTCTTAGAATCTCAGCAACATGATTACCTTGGGGGGGCGTCGAGGCTGTTGCCTCGTGGGCAGAGGCTGCCCACTGTGGGCAGAGCCACCCGAAGGTGATGCATGCTCTCTCCACCATCCAACAAACCCACAAGACAAATCTGCAATAAGAGAAGGAAAAAACCCCCAAGCTTTCCAGGCATGTCCCGCTTCTTAAAAGTGACATAGAAGACAAGCTTACGGTTACCAAGGAGGGAAACCAGGGTGGGAGGGGTAAATTAGTAACTGGAGATCAATGTATACACACTATTGTATGCACCATAGATAATCTACAAGGGCCTGCTGTGTAGCACAAGGAGCTATATTCAGCATCTCGTAATAGCCTATAATGGAAAAGAATCTGAAGAAGAATAGGTTTGTATTTATTTCAACCCTGAATATTCATTGGAAGGACTGATGCTGAAGGTGAAGTTCCAATAGTTTGGCCACCTGATGTGAAGAGCCAGCTCATTGGAAAAGACCCTGATGCTGGGAAAGACTGAGGGCAGGAGGAGAAGGAAGTGACGGAGGATGAGATGGTTGGATGGCATCACTGACTCAATAGACATGATTTTGAGCAAACTCCAGGAGATAGTGAAGGATAGGGAAGCCTGGCATGCTGCAGTTCATGGGGTCTCAAAAGAGTCAGATAAGACTTAGAAAGTGAACAACAATATAAGTATTTGTATAACTGAGTCACTTTGCTGTACACCTGAAACTAACACAGTGTTGTAAATCAGCTATACTCTGATTTTAAAAAAAGTGCTTTTGAAAGGAAGATTTGTTTTTTATTTTTAATTTGGATTTTTATCTTTAAACATACTGTTAGAGTTTAGTCATTTTTAATGATTGTGGGTGACCAACCTTTGGAGTGTTCTCCTTCCTATTTCTGACTTGACTTGTTGAGTGACCATATTCATTATAATTTCAAAGGAGAAAAAAAAAACTTGGTTTAAAAAAAACCCATGAAAACAACAACAAAAGCATTCTTATTCCCAGGATGCTGGTAAACTTTTCTGTGTATGTATGTAACTGTACTCTAAGTAGTTTTATGAGATGATTATAAAAGGTCAAAGATAAAAGGTTTATTTTTTCTACTTTTTTTGTCTATGAAGTTGTTTATTTTTTTGCCTGTTTGTGTGAAACATTGTTGTTCAAAAATAAACTGGAATTGTATTTTACTGAGTCATTTTTTAAAAAAAGATACAGTTGTATATATTTTTTTAACAACTCTATTTTCTGGTTTGCAGCAAATTTTCAATAATGACTTATTTTCTCCTAACCAAAATATAGTTGCAAATAGCTGCCAATAGTATGTATCTTGTTCACCCAGTTTTCACTGTCCACATACATAGATTATCCATGATAATCTAGTGAAGACAAAAACAGCTCTTGCTTCCCTTTGGTTCATTGCTAGTTTTCATAGTTACCTTAATGGCACCCATAGGGGGGGATAAGCCTGTGCCATGGTCCAGGTGACTTAAACAAGAGTGTTGGCTGTGGAGATAAAGAGCAGACACATTCACATTGTTTGGGAGGTAAAATCCTTTGGAAGTTGTTGGATTTGCTGTG
This sequence comes from Redunca redunca, assembly GCA_006410935.1. Lineage (NCBI taxonomy): Eukaryota > Metazoa > Chordata > Mammalia > Artiodactyla > Bovidae > Redunca > Redunca redunca. Next base: position 87,866 of record SJYQ01096206.1, read on the forward strand.
GGAGAAGATGAGGTGAAAGAAGCATCAGTGACGATTCCCAGGTTTCTGGTTTCAGCATCTGAGTACATAAGCCATGAAATTGAAAGACTCTTGCTCCTTGGAAGAAAAGCTATGACCAACCTAGACAGCATATTAAAAAGCAGAAACATCACTTTTCTGACAAAGGTCTGTATAGTCAAAGTTATGTTTTTTTCTGGTAGTCATGTATGGAATGCGAGAGTTGGACTATAAAGAAGGCTGAGCACTGAAGAACTGATGCTTTCAAACTGTGATGCTGGAGAGGACTCTTGAGAGTCCCTTGGACTCCAAGGAGATCAAGTTAGTCAATCTTAAAGGAAATCAACCCTGAATATTCATTGGAAGGACTGATGCTGAAGCCGAAGCTCTGATACTTTGGCTGTCTAACTCGAAGAGCTAACTTGTTGGCAAAGACCCTGATGCTGACAAAGACTGAAGGCAGGAGGAGAAGGGGTGGACAGAGAATGAGATGGTTGGACGGCATCACCGACTCAATGGACGTGAGTTTGAGCAAACTCCGAGAGACAGTGAAGGGCAGGGAAGCCTGGCCTGCTGCAGTCCATGGGATTGCAGATAGCTGGACATAACTTAGCAGCTGAACAACAACATATGTCATTTATAGAGATGGGGAATTCTGGAAGAGGGTAGAGTCAGTCATTTGCCTGTTTGCTCTAAGATTCAGTTTCCTGACTTCTGTCCTCTGCATTGCAGGGAACTGCAATGACAACCCACTCCAGTATTCTTTGTCTGGAAAGTCCCTTGGACGGAGGAGCCTGGTAGGCTGCAGTCCACAGGGTCGCTAAGAGTCGGTCACGACTGAGCGACTTCACTTTCACTTTTCACTTTCATGCATTGGAGAAGGAAATGGCAACCCACTCCAGTGTTCTTGCCTGGAGAATCCCAGGACAGAGTTGGACACGACTGAAGCGACTTAGCAGCAGCAGCAGCAGCATTTCACAGTCTCCTTGCCTTTTGGCGTCTGTGGTTAGATTTGGCACGTAATGGGCACTGGTGGAGGCCTAGCAGATGGGAGTAGGGATGAGGCAGGGTTGTTCCTCCCTCTCTTTCCGCTCTGGGTCAGGTCCCAGGAAGTAGGTGGTTTCACTCCTGTGGCTTCAGTCCCTATCAGGGGGCTCTTCCTTTGCTTGCGGTCCTAGTTTCCTTTGGGCAGCTCTTGTTGTTGCTCTTGCTGCTGCCAGTGGTGAGATGCAGCTTCTGGGCTCTTCCAGTGGGTCCCTCTCTCCCTTGGGCTGGTAACAGTTTCCTAATGTTACTCAGCTCCTGGTTACTTCACCTTCCCCATTTGGTGACTTGGCTTCTCCATTTCCTATGTAACCACACTTCTGTATTAATTATTCTTTATCTTAATGCCTAGAGTGGTTTCTGTTTTCCTAGCTAGAACCTTAAGAATACAAGGGTGAAAATTTGAGAGTTCAATTTTGGAAATGGTCGGGGTTGAATTTAATATTTTTTTTCAGTACGTTCCAGTGGAGATGTTGCTAGATAAGTTGGATGATGAGTTCAGATGGCTGTTTCAACTGGGAATGTAAGTGTGGGTGCCACTCTCAGTGCGCTGGCAGTGTTTAACACTGTGAGAAATACAGGTGGAAGCATCCAGTGAGCAGATGACAAGGGAACCAAAATCTAGGCTTTAAGTCTACTTCGTGGAGGACAGATGGGGAGGGATAAAGTAAAGTAGCTGAGGAGGTAAGAGGAAAACAGGAGAGGGATGCTCTTGACAATGGAAGGGAGTGTTTGGTTGCATGGTTTGCGGTCTTGTTGTGTTTGGTTATCCATTTCCTTGATGAAAGAAGTTTGCAGGAAATTGAGAGTGGCTGAAGCTCTTCATGAAAATGGAGTGGTGGAAGAGCGGCTGGGAGGTAACAGAGTAGAGCTGGTGCACAGAGACAGTTCTTTCCAGGTATTTGACTGCAGGAGGGAGTATAAGACATGGGAAGATAGCGGGATGATTAAGACAAGAAACTACATTTTGTAAAATTGCTCTTTTTTTTTCCTTGAAAATACTGAAGTCTTGAATAAGTTCAAAAATTTTAAAAAGTTATACAAGGCAAATATCTTCCTCTTGTCTCCCATCAATCCCATTCCAGTCCCAGCCATTGCTATTCATTTTTTATACACATGCCCCCAAATTTCTGATGAAATACAAGCAAGTGTGAATATATATTCTTGATTTCCAGTGGTGGCATAGTATCTTTATTATTTAGTTTCTTATTTTCTTTGAACCATATGTTCTGGACATCTTTTTACTTTAGGACTTTGAGGTTATTCTTTTTTCCTCCTTTTTTTAAAGCATCTTTATAGTAGTTTCAATTCTGAATATACTAATATGTCTTTAGCTGGTCATCTTTTGCTGTTACAAATAATGCTGCAAGGAATGACTTTACACCCGTGCAAATATGTTTGTCATAGGCAAAATTCATGGAACTTCTCAGTCCCAGGATATGCATTTGCTATTTCCAGAGATAATGTCAAGTTGCCTCCATGGATGATGGTCTAGTTTGTAACCTCTACTATGCATGAGAGTTCCTGTCTCCTTATAGTTACACCAGCTCAGTGTTTTATCAAGCTTTGGGGCTTTTGACAATATACGAAGTGAAGGAAAATGGTACAGGTATAGTTTTGTTTTCGGTGCAGTTTTACTTTTCATTGATTAAGAATGAGGTTGAACATCTTTGTTCAAGAGCCTTATGTGTTTCTTCTTTCATAAACTCTGTTCATATTCTATGCCCTTTTTTTATCCAATTAGATTTTGGTTGTCTCAGCATTTGAATTTTACGTACTAGGCCTGAGGGCCTAAAAGCTCAGTGGCAGGAACAGAGCATATAAGGTAGGCTTTGGACAGAGGGATGGGGACCCTATCAAGCAGTGCCCCGTAAAGTGCATTTGGTGTGTATATTGCTGCTTAGTTTAGAAGCCTGTTTAACACATTTGAAATAGGGATTCTTTGGACACAGTTACTTCTGAAGTAATTATGTGTCAGGGTCAGCAGAACAGTTTAACCTGGAAAGAGGATGGAGGAATATTAGCAGTGTTCTGTAAAAGGTCTGTCTAGCATTCTGATCCATACAGGTCTATTTACCTATATAATTAATTTTCAATGGTTATCGGTAGAGTTTTGTTAACTCTTATTTCTCATTTAGAAGAGAAAAAAAATATTCTTTTCCCTTCATACAGTAAACAGGGTTCAAACTGACCCTTGGCTTCCTCATCTTATTTCTGCAAAATGCTCAGCAGGAGTATTTTAAAAGAACAAACTCATTATGCATGTAATCTCCAAGCATTAAGTGCTTGCCCGGGAGATGCTGTATTCTGCTTCACTCAGAAACAGGCCAAACAGTCACCAGCACTGTCCAGTGAGGGAGGGTCAGTTCTGGCTCCAAGTGTTTCAGCCTGGGAGCTGGAGGAACTTCCCGTTAGTCTGTCCCTCTTTCTCCCCGTTATTGCTTCTCTTCATCTTTCCTGCTCCTTTTTCTCTCTTGTCTTCTCCCCAGCCTCCCAGCCCTCCAAGCCCAGCTGGTTAAAGGGAATGTACTTTGTGAGGATCACTTTGCTTTTATAAAATAGATCTTGAAAGCATGGTTATTCTATGCTTTTGTGCATTTATACATTCCCTATAAAGAACAATAAAATGTGGAAGGAAAATATGAATGCATTGACAAGAATTTTTATTTTTTGCTTTTCATTGGTTTGAAGATATTATTTTTCAATATGTTCCTTAAAGGTGCTTTAAAATTTTCTTACTAAAGCATGCTCCATTCTCCGAGTTTTTCATAGACATCCAGTGGTTTGTCTTACATAAAGAAACTTCCCCAGCTGGATTAAACGTAATGGATATTGAAACTGTTGGGACATGGTTTGTCTTCCAGAGTTCTGTGGTAAAGAAATTGCCCCCAGATGCTGGTGGGTCTAAAACAGTCGAGACCATTTGTCCCCCTTCATTTTGTTCTTAATGGACTTCTATATGTATCAGCTTGCTGAGTTCCTTGCTTACATCTACGGATTTAAGTCTTGTAAGGCTCCTCGCACTGCTTGCGGCCGTTTCTGTGCGCAGTTGACAGTGGAGCAGTTCTCCAAGGCGCGTGTCTCACTGTGAGTAGCTGATGTGAGCCACGCCTGTCTCTTCTGTAACATCACCTTTACGCAGAACGCTGCGAGGGGATGGGAAGATGGGCTGCTTTGAGAGTCAGCTTGTGCTTTCCAGTGGTGCTCCTGTACTCAGTAGTAAGCTTTTCTTCACTTGCCAGTTTTCCACTGATTATGGAAGGCCAAGAGCTGATGTGTTCATGGTCTTGGAAATAGCCTAACAGCTCCTTTTGAAGCCTGGTTATTTGCCTTCTTAGAAACAGTACCATGAGGCAATCTCATAGTCATGGAATGCTGCTTTATTTTGTTTTTAGGTATTGGCTGTTTTATTTTTGATCAGGAGGCAAAGAGCCACTAATGAGGCATACTGATTTCCTTAAGTTTACAGTTTTGGAATCAGTTTGTCTGGATTTCTAATCCTGCCCCCACTGTCTTATTCTGATTTTAGGCAAGTTACTTTTCCTTTCTATCCTTTAGCGTCCTCTTCTGTAAAACCAGAGTAAAAGGTAAACCCACCTCAGTTTGGAGGATTAGATGGATAAAAAGAAAAGGAATATGACATGCTTGGCTCATTGCTGGGTGCATAATATGTACTCAATAATGTTAGCTATTATCATTATTGCTAATCAGATTTTTATTACTTTAGATTTGGAAGTGATTTATCTTGTGTACATAAAGAAATAGTTTGGAAACTAAATGCATTTCTATTAAAATAAATAATAGTTTGTTTCTCTGTCTTCATACTCAGAGTGGGTGGTGTGTCAATGGCCATCATTTTCTTGGTTCAGTGAGTACAAAAGCTTTTAGCAGTGGGGAGAAAAGTCCCAGAAAACGTTTATCAGGTCACTTTTTCCATGATAGATCACAGCAGGAGCACAATTTATGTTCTACCTTAAAAATGAAAGAATGCTATTGATTCTGAGCTCTACAAAAGAAGGAAATTAAAAATGATTTTTCAAAGGCTTGATTAGTATTTTTAGTTTAAATGCTTTTAGAAATTCAAACAATGCAGATGGATATAAATTAAATATTAACATGTCCCTTCTCAGGGTTAAACTACATAAAATTATAAAAGTAATATCCATGCAAGTTTAAACAAAGAAGAGAGGGAGAGACTATAAAAGGTGCACATTAGACCATATTGGAGGCCAGCTGAGCCTTCATCTTATTTCCAAGGGTAAACACCTCTAACACTTTCATATTTATGCTTCAAGAAATTTTGTTTTTTTACTTAGAATTTCCTCTTTTCTCCTTTTCCTTTCTTAAAACACAGGGGAAGTACAAGATCTACTCTTTACCTTGCTTTCATTGATGATTAAAAACAAAGATTATTATAAATAAGCACTTATAGATATATCTTGCTTTTTTAACACCTAAATGGTTTTGTAGCGGAAGTCCCATTATTTATTTAATGTCTCCTTATAACAAAAATGTAAGCTTTCTGAGTGCTTTGTTTTTTCAATCTTCCATGTGAACTAAAGTTTTTGTGTATGTACATATAAACACATACATGTATATGTGTGTGTTTGTATATAAATATGTGTGTGCTGCAAGTATCCGACAAGCATGTGTAGCAGAGATTCTAGGGCAAATTTAACTATCTGATAGCTGTTCCCATGGTGTATTCTGAAGAGCTTCATCAGTAGAGGCTCCATCAATAGAGTAGAGCTTGACACTTCCTCATTCCTTTGCTATCACTAGGTAGTTCCATACTTTTTAATATCTTTCAATTTGGTATGAGAACAAAGGATCTTATTTTGTTTTGCATGAAAAAAATTCAGTGACAACAATGTACATTGGGATACAGTTTTAATAGAGCCAAAATCTAAATGTAAAACCCTGAGTGTATTAAAATATGAGTGAATTCCTTAGTAATCTGGGAGTAGAGGAAGCTTTCTAATTATGACTCAAAATCTGGAAGCAATAAGAGAAATATTTGATAGATTAGCCAACGCAAGCTGTTATATGTAGGATAGATAAACAACAAGTCCTACTGTGTAGCTCAGGGAACTATATTTAATATCCTGTGATAAACCATAATAAAAATATGAAAAACAATATATATATACATAACTGAGTCATTTTGCTTTATAGTAGAAATTAGCACTGTAAATCAACTATACTTCAATAAAATTAAAAGAAGAGTTTGATAAATTTGATATCCTGAAAATTAAAAAGCATGAGGAAACTATAAAAAGTAAAATAACAAGCCAGGAGAAAATATTGTAACTTCTATCACAGACAAAAGATGTTAATATCCTCTATGTGTGTGTATTTGTATGTATGAGTAAATTAAAATGTGAGATTAAAATGACTATTATAGCCTAGTAGAAAAATGGGCAAAAGATCTGAACAGACAGAAAATGGGGGTGGGGGTGGGGAATGACTCTGCAAATGATCCTTAAACACGTGAAATGATGCTCAACTCATTCTTCATAAGAGAAGCCCACATATTCAAATCCCACTGGCTTCCTATTTCTCATTGCATTGGCAAAAGTACAGAGGTTTGATAGCACACTCCATGGGCGATGCTGTGGATAAGTAGGTAATCTCATGCATTGCTCATGGGAGTGCGAAGCTGTGTACCCCTTCCAGACGGGAATTTATCCTTTGAACTGAACAGCCCCAGTTTCTTGGACTTCCATTCCAAAGGTAATATGGGAAAAATACAAAATGATACATGCACAGTGCTATTCATTACAACATCATTTGTAATAATGAAGGGCTGTGAATAATCAAATCTTGGGCTCCAGATTCCATCTGGCCAGCCTCAAGCAGGTAGCTTTGCACACCCGTCCTGATATCCCAGCTCTGGCATTGGCAATATTTGGCTTATGTACAGATGATTTTCAGCTGCAGATCAGGGCTTAACAAGTGTTAGAGAACAACTTGAGGGTAGGTAGAATTCAGTCCTTTGGCTTCTCAAAATCTGTGCCTCCCGTCTTGGTGCCTTCTCCCCGCCTTTCCCTTTTTTGGTCCGTTCTTGCTCTAATTCTGCTTTTTTTGGGACCAGAGAATCTGCCATGGATTAAGGCAAGACCATGAGGTGTTAACCTTCTCTTGAAGTGAAGTGAAGTTGCTCAGTCGTGTCCAGCTCTGCGACACCATGAATTGTAGCCCGCCAGGCTCCGCGGTCCATGGGATTCCCCAGGCAAGAATACTGGAGTGGGTTGCCATTTCCTTCTCCAGGGGCTCTTCCCACCCAGGGACCGAACCCGCGTCCCCTGCATTGTAGGCAGACGCCCTACCGTCTGAGCTACCAGGGAAGCCCCATTAGGATGATAATAAAAAGAATGGAAAGGCAGGACAAATATAAATGACACTGCTGCTGCTGCTGCTGCTGCTGCTGCTGCTGTTGTTGCTGCTGCTGCTGTTAAGTCGCTTCAGTCGTGTCCGACTCCATGCGACCCCATAGATGGCAGCCCACTAGGCTCCTCTGTCCCTGGGATTCTCCAGGCAAGAACGCTGGAGTGGGTTGCCATTTCCTTCTCCAATGCATGAAAGTGAAAAGTGAAAGTGAAGTTGCTCAGTCGTGCCTGACTCTTAGCAACCCCATGAACTGGAGCCTACCAGGCTTCTCCATCCATGGGATTTTCCAGGCAAGAGTACTGGAGTGGGGTGCCATTGCCTTCTCTGTAAATGACACTAGGAGATAATAACTTAAAAGTCATTAGTGTCAAGAGGTTTCGAGTTTGAGCTCCAGGTCTAACAAAGACATTAATCCAATAACCAAATTACCTACTAGCAGTAGGATGTTTGAACATTTGTTTTGTTTTGCGTGATGAGGTTCTAGACACTGCAGGTGTTCTGTTATTTCCTGATTTTTCTAGATGGTGCTGCTCTAAGGTAGATGTACCAAATACTAGCTTATTTCTTCCATTTTAAATGCATGTCACCCTGCCTCCTATAGTAATGTTTGAAGTTGGGATGTATCTTAAAACTTGAAAGAACGGAATATAGTGTTCAGTGTACAAAGTTGACTGTGTTTCTTATGGTTGATGGCATCTTAAAACCCAGAAAATGGGTTTATAAGGGGATGAACATGTGGAATCAACATTTCTTAATAGCAAATAGCCATATATAATTTTTCTCCTCACTCCCCTTTTGTAATGAATTTTTTCTTTCTTTCTTTTTTTTTTTTTTTTTCCGGTGTTATTTAAAAACCTTAGGAAAAGGCCTTTGCTGAGTGTGTGTGTGGGTTGGCACAGAGCAAGCACATACTTAGAATTGAGAAAGGAAAATGATAAAGGGTGGAGGATCATCTTAATTTTTTAGTAACTATACAGATATCTTTCTTTGAACTTTTAGCATTTAGGACAGTGGATTACTCCTTTTAAAAATACTCTCTTCGTGGATTTCTGTGATGCCACGGGCCCTCGTTTCTATCCTTTTATCTTCCCGGCTATTTCTTCTCGATGGCCTTTCTCATCTCCACTTCTCTGAGACCCTGGAGCACCAGTGTTGTCTTCTGCTTCTCTCTCTCCTTTCCCTCTAAATGCTCTCCTTAGGTGAGTGCATCCCCTCCCATGAATTCAGTTACTCTTTGGGTTTCTGAGTCTCCCATTTGTGTCTTCAGCCTGGAAGACTCCTGAGATCAAATGACTGATCAGTATTTCTAGTTAAATGTTTAATCAGGATCTTGAATATAACATGGCCACAACAAAACTTTGGATTCTCTGTTCCCCAAATCATGTCTTTCTAAACCTTCCTCATCTCAGTAAATGGCACCACAGGCTACTGATACTCAGGCTAGAATCTTTGCCATGTGCTTAGGGATCCTATTTGATTCCCTCTTGCACAACATATACCTACTCTTATCATTTTTTTTTTATTCTGCTTCCGAAACATGCCTCTCTTCACATCTCTGATGCATGTCGTTGCTCTGACCCCAGTCCAGCTTTCATCACCTTTCACTTACTCTTAGACCATTGCATTGCATCAGCTTCCAGCTGGCTTTCTTGCATTTACTTTTTTCTCCCACTTGGTTTTACTTTTACCCTATCTACAGACTTTTCTTCACAGTGATTGCAGAATGGGATTACTGAGGTAGAAATTAGTTTGTATGTTTGAAATCCAATGGTGACTTCCCCTTACTCTTAGAATAAATGTAAAGCTCTTACATATTAAAAAACAGAGGCATTACTTTGCCGACAAAGGTCCGTCTAGTCAAAGCTATGTTTTTTCCAGTAGTCATGTATGGATGTGAGAGTTGGACTATAAAGAAAGCTGAGTGCTGAAGAATTTATGCTCTTGAACTGTGGTGCTGGAGGAGATTCTCCAGAGCCCCTTGGACTGCAAGGAGATCCAAAAGGATCCATCCTAAAGGAAATCAGTCCTGGATATTCATTGGAAGGACTGATGCTGAAGCTGAAACTCCAGTACTTTGGCCACCTGATGTGAAGAACTGACTCATTGGAAAAGACCCTGATGCTGGGGAAGATTGAAGGCAGGAGGAGAAGGGGATGACAGAGGACGAGATGGTTGGATGGTATCACTGACTCGATAGACATGAATTTGAGCAAGCTCTGGGAGTTGGTGATGGACAGGGAGGCCTGGTGTGCTGGTCTATGTGGTCACAAAGAGTCGTCAGACACGACAGAGCAACTGAACTGAACTGAAAGCTCTTAACTTGCCAACATCATCTGATTCCTACCTGCTTCTCAGACCTTTCTCTCCCTATGTCCAGTCACGCTGATCATCTCTGTTAGTGGAACATGACAAGCTTGGGCCTTTTCCATGGCCTTTGCACTTGTGGTATTTTCCTCTTGGAGTGTTCTCTCTTCTGATCTTTGCTTGACGGATTCCTTCCCATTGTGTCAGTCTCAACTCAGATTTAAACTTCTGAGGGAGACTTACTTTGACCAGCAACCCCACAGTTCTTCTTTGTTCATTACCCTCTTTAATCATCTTAATATCATTGACCAGTGCCTGAAATTACCTTGCTCGTTTCTGTTCTTTTGTTTTGATCAGATTTCCTCTTTAAGATTGTAAACTCCTTGAGGTTGGAATCTCTTTTTACAGCCATATCCCCAGCACTTAGGACAGAGCCTGACACATAGTACAACCTCATTGCATTTTGATTGTTGGTTGATTTACACTTCTGAGTAGAGCAATCTTTTTGACTTCTAAGTAGAATGATCTTTCTGACAATATTAAATATATTAGCTCAAAACTAAGTTCAAAGATAACTGGATAAGAAACTCATGTGTTCATTGGAGAAAGGACATGGTCTTTTTGGAGGTGGTTACCAAAAAGTTTGTCCTCTGGTGGCTCAGATGGTAAAGAATCTGCCTGCAATGCAGGAGATCCAGGTTCTATCCCTGGGTCGGGAAAAACCCCTGGAGAAGGGCATGGCAACCCACTCCAGTATTCTTGCCTGGAGAATTCCATGAACAGAGGAGCCTGGTGGGCTACAGTCCATGGAATCACAAAGCGTTGGACACAACTGAGTAACTAACACACACACACACCAAAAAAGTTAGATAACATTGTGGGCATACTGGTATATTCACAGGATTCCTGTTGATCACGAGTACTGGATCACCAAGCATAATATTCACTTTATTTTGAAAGGCAATACATTTCAACATTGGCAAAATTCCAGACAAAGTAGAATAATGTGCCTTACTTATTAATGGAGTTCTCCTTGAGAAGGCTTTTGTTGAAGTATGGGGAAAGTGGTCTGACAACTTGAAAGTGACTGAAGAAAAGAATGTGCCAGGATATAGAATCGTCTTCTGCCATGTATAGTTCTGTCATTTGACTTTTGTTTGTTTGAAGTAAGCCTATAGTCTCTACATTCTTCATCATTAGCTAACAGACACCTGTGACTTTTTCTTATGTGCATAATACATAGCTCATAGTATTGCTTTGTCTTTCAAGATTCAACATTCATTCAGTAAACAGTAGATACTCACTGAGTACCTATGTACGAGGCATTGTAATAAGTGCTGGGGATCTGGCTGTGAATAAGGTAAAATCTCGGTCCTAAATATTTGTTAAATAAATTGGTGAGCTTCTTGAAGCTTATTTCGGAGGATTGGTGTGGCCTTCAGAGCTTTAGGAAATTGGTAGAAGGCATCTAACAAGCCATACGCATGTGGTCCTACACATTATCTCTCTAGCATCTTTTTTCTTGTTCCTGCTTGTGCCCTGTTTTGTTTTCCATGGTTCTTTGAATGTCTGTTCTGTACCCATCACTGTGTTAGGCCCTGGACTTTCAGATAACAGCAGAAAAATATGTTGTCTTCAGTATCTCTCTAATAGTAATATAGACAGACTGGGAAAATGTATTATTTTAATGCAGAATTGTAAAGTACAAGGATAGTCTCAACACAGTCTACTGTGGGAGTGCAGAGAGGAGGCGTCAAACCAACATCAAGGGGGAACTGAAGGGCGAATAGGAGTTAGCCAAGTGGGTAGGCAGATGAAAGGGGCATGAGCTGTTTCTGTGAAGCAAATCAAGTGTGCTCCTCAGATGGACTAGTGCAAATTTGAGGAATTTGCTTTGGTGTGGCTGGAAGGATAAAAAATATAGGGAGAAATGAATATTGAAGTTAAGGAGGTGGAGATTTTTGAATACCAACTGGAATTCCCTGGAAGATTGAAAAGGTAATCTGATCTGATTGCTACAAGAAGATTGTCTTAGGTAGCATCTCTGGGGATAATTTGGAAGGAACTAGAAAAGGTAGGTGAATACTCATCATCTCTGAGTTTGAGCAGGCAGCCAGGTCGATGTTTTACAGACAGCCCCTCTGGGTTCTGGGTGGGAAGATAGACCCTGGGGTGCTGGTGAGGCGTGTGAATGGAAGGAGTAAGACAAGTTAGAGGGAATCTTAGTATTCAGCTGATGTATAGTAATGAGGGGCTTTTCTTTTCAGATAGCTGTGTATCTTGCCTCTTTGTAGAAAGAAATTTACCATTTTTATAAAAGATGCTGGGGAAGAAGGTTTTGCTAAGTTTTACTGGAAGCTTGAACATGCTCACCCTCCCTTTCATGTTATGTTCTCACTGGAAGTTCTGTTCCCAGGCAGAGAATGTACACACAGACATCAACTGTCCTTGGTTCTTCATGTCTTTTGACCTTTGCTTCTGTTCTTAATGAAATACCAGTGAAGGTGCTGCAGTTTTCAATTTTGGTTTTCCTTTCATCGTGGTAATCCTATTTTACTGTTTAAGTCCTTTTAGGCAGTAAGGTTGTTGGAATAGCATCAAGCACTTCAGGCATTTATAAATTCATTTCAGTAAACATGAGTTTAGGTGATTTGTTGCATAGCTAGTGAGTTTATTATTATATATAACAGTATCTAATCGAATTAGTGAGAGGAATAAAAGGCTCACTTTGATGTAAATCATTAACTTTTTCAAAGAGGACAAACCATATTTTTAGTAACATCTCAAGCTGAAGAATATTCAGTGTATAATACATGTGCTTGAATAATGTTAGCACACAGTCCCCAGAGAGGCAATTAATTTCATATTCAGACGTAAGATTAGGCCAGTTTCACTTTATCTTTTGGACGTTATTAAATACTTGCAGGTATTGACAGTGTAGGAAGAAAATGCTTATCCTCTTTATATTTTTAACGAGAAAATAAGAGCACAGGTTATATATTTTTAATATTTATTTCTTACCAATGTTTCCATATTGAAGCAGCTGCATATTGTATTATAATGGTCCATTGACTTGACTCATCCTCTAGCTCTTCCCACCAACCCCCCACCCTGCCACAGTCCCAATGCCATTTGAGTAAGCACTTGGATGTTTTTGGCTGATTAAATGTGATACTTACTTTCCTGTTTCATATTTCTGTTTTTAATAGAAAATGCATCAGATGCAGACTTATGGCTCCTGAATAGTTGTACTGTAAAAAATCCAGCTGAAGACCACTTTAGAAACTCAATTAAGTAAGTGAAAGCTGATTTTTTTTTTCTTTCTTCATCTTTTCTAAGTGCTGTAAGAATTTTGGGAAAATAGCTTTTAAAAGATTCCTAACATTACAAATACTCAGGATGTTATCAATAAAAGTATGAGTTGGAGTTTTATAATTATACTGTTTTGACTTTATCTGATAAAGAGCAAAACTTGAATGTAGACTTTTCTAATAGATGTTTGAGTATTTATAAAGGTGGCTAATAGGTGTTTTGACTATCTGTTAAGTATTAATAACATAGTTTTCTCAGGGAATCCAGTCCCTAGTTTCTGAAACTGCCCAAAGCAGTCTTTACCTCTTCTCTCTTCCCTGCCTGTCAGTGCTGTTTCAGGTGCTTTAATGCCTGGCCATCAAGGAAATTGCAATTTACTGGTGGAGTGGGCATGTAATCCATGGTTATTGAATTGTTCTTCAACTTGCAGTGGAAGAAGTATTCTTCTTTCACATCTCTGAATCTTATTCCACCCACCTTCTTAGAACTTTCATTCTATAAATTTATATTCTCATTCACCTCTATTTTCAACCTCTCCAGCCCCATTGGTGCCTTTTCATTGACCTATAAACACACTCAGGTCTACTCAGCCCCAATGCACCTCTTTCAGCTATCATCCTATTTTTCTTCTTGCCTTTCCTGAGAAACTTGTTAAGAGTCTTCATTTCCTGACTTCACTCTCAAATTCAATCCCCACCACATTGGTTTTATTGTGAAATATGTCATATATAAATGAGTTTATGAAACATGTATACAGTTTAAATAAGGATAACAAATGTAACACTTATGCATCCACCATCCAGCATAAGAAATAAGGCATTACCAAGACCTTAGGTAACTGCCCCGTGTTCCTCTTTCAGTCATATCCTCAAGATGTAATCTTTATCCTGATTTGTGTGAGTCATTCCCTTCCTTTTATTTATCATCTGCTAAATATATCTGTAAACAGTGTGTTTAATTAGTTTTGCCCTGTTTGAAGCTTTATTTATTGGACTTACACTGTTTATGTTCTGAATTCGCTTCTTTTCTCTACCATTTTGCTTTTAGGTTTATCCACGTTGATGGATGTAAAGTAACTCTGGCCGTTTGTAGTATCTTACTGAATGAATTTGTCATAATTTATTCATTTTATTATTGAAAGAGTTTTGAGTTTTCCCTATGTTTTTGCTTTTATGAGCATTGGTGCTCTGAATATTTTGAACGTTTTCCAGTGCAGCTGTGCAAAAGTCATTTTCAGTATGTACCTGGGAGTTGAATTATTGGGTCACCAGTGTGTGCATATTCAAGCTTTTAGGTGATGCTGAACGGATATACTGAACCTCATTCCCACCAGTCATGGATGTGTGTGGTTGTTCTCCATTCTAGCCAATACTTGATATGGTCAGGGTTGTAAATTTCTGCCAATCTGGTGGCGGAGATGGTATTTCAATGTGGTCTTAATTTGTTTCTATGATTACTAGTGACGTTGAGGATCTTTTTGTATGTTTGCCATTTGAATTTTGTGTGTGTGTGTGTGTGTGAAATGCTTTTAAAGTATTTTTTCTGATACTTGTCTTCTTATTTGTGGGAATACATTCAATGCATTCTGTGTACCAACCCTTGGCATATTACATTTGTTGCAGCTATCAGCTGTGGCTTATCTTTCACTTTCTTTAACGGTATCTCAGGCTGAGGAGAAATTCTGGCTTCAAATTTTCAATCTTTGCCTTTGGGTCTGTGCTTGTATTCTTTAAGATGTCTTTCCTTACTCTGACTTCCCTGATGGCTTAGACGGTAAAGCGTCTGTCTACAATGCAGGAGACCTGGGTTCGATCCCTGGGTCGGGAAGATCCCCTGGAGAAGGAAATGGCCATCCACTCCAGTACTATTGCCTGGAAAATCCCATGGACAGAGGAGCCTGGTGGGCTACAGTTCATGGGGTCGCAAAGAGTTGGACACGACTGAGCGACTTCACTTTCACTTTCACTTTTTCCTTACTCTAAAGATATTCTGTGTATTTTCTTCTAGAAATTTCGTGGTTTTTAATTCTTACATTCATATTTATAATTCATCTGGAATTGATTTCTTTTTCCTCTTGTTGTGGTACCAGGAAGGGAATCCCATTTTATTTATTTTTTTGCATAAACACCAACTTTTCCAGTATCATTTATTATTTTTTTTAAAAAAGCCTGCCCTTTCTCCTTTATTTATTATCT
Organism: Redunca redunca; assembly: GCA_006410935.1. NCBI lineage: Eukaryota > Metazoa > Chordata > Mammalia > Artiodactyla > Bovidae > Redunca > Redunca redunca. The sequence continues at coordinate 103,108 of SJYQ01096206.1, forward strand.
GCTTTGTCATAGGCTCATTGTCCATAGATATTTGGGTCTGTCCCTTGGCACAGTGTTCGGTTTCATGGATCTGTTTCTTTGTTTTGGTGCTTATTCTACGTAGTCATAATTAGTATAGATTTATATCAGGCCTAAACGTTTGATAGCGCTAGTGCCTTTTTGTTCTTCAGTTTGAAGGAAGGCATGTTTTAGTTTTGAAAATGCGAAGTAAAGTAATGGGTAATATTTGATCTTTGTCAAGTGTCTTCTGTAAGGCAGGCACTGTTCAGGGCGCTTTACATCAACTGGATATCATCTAATTTAATTCTTGCAGTCTTCCAGTGAATTATAGTTTTCACTTTTATTTCTGTTTTACAGAGGAAAAAGCATCAGTTTTGCAGATGAAGTTCTCTAAAGCCCTTGAGTTCATAAATGGTGGAGGTGGGATATTAACGTAGGCAGTCTCACTACAGTCTGTGCGTTGTTAAATTTAAAACTATGCTTTCCAGGTAAAGATGTCAGGTAAGCAGTTGTAGATTTGGGGCAGATTATCAGACAACACTTGAGAGACAGCTTTTCTATTTCCATAGAAGTGACCTTTGAATGTGATGGTATTTTCAGTTCAGTAACTATGGAAGGAGCAGAGAAGACTTGCTACCTGAACGATGGTGGGAGGCTTAGGAGGGTGTCAGTAATGTAGGAAGGAACTAGGGAGTTAGGGCTGTGGTTAGGACCAGAAGAAGGGAGAGTTGAAACAAGAGCAGAGCATGAAATTTGCCAGGTGCTGCTTATTTTCAAAGAATGCTTTTTATTTTGTGAGACGTCTGTCATGTTCCACATTATCTACTTTTTTCCACACTGGAAAGGCGTAAGATACAAAGATATTTTAGTGCTACTGATAGCCTCTAAACTCAAAACCCAGAGAACTTAGTTTCTGTGATTATCAGTGTTATAATGTAATTAATGGATACACTTCTAGACTGTTTCTACAAGTTTACTTAAAAAGTCAAATATAACTTGTGTCAGTGGGTTTTCTTATATAAACTGTTGTGAAAGTGGTTTAAGATAATGATACGGTGTTTGATTAAGTGAGGTAATCACTTAAGATGTGTTTGTCATTTTAATACTACAAAGCTAGTGGTAGCGAGCGTAGGTTCCTTTAATGCGCTGTTCTGCTTGATTGAGAGAAAATTTAGAAACAGTACTATAAGTGATTAAGTATTTCTGTTTTAAATGGCTTTGAAGGCTTTTGATAATCATAACTAGCTCTTGTTAATGTAACACCTAAGCTAACGTTGGATTTGCTTCCAGAATAAATATAATCCTGTAGAAGGCACATTAACAATTAACGCTGAGAAAACATCCAATTCAAGTGACATTTATACATGTAAAGACTTTCAGTGAAAGATTACCTACTCTTCTCAAGCATTTCACTTTATTTAAATGTTTTCCCCTCTTTCATCACTGTCTCCTAACAAAGCAAAACAAAGATGGATAGTTCATAAACTTTATTATACCTTCAGTCATGCGACGTGTTTGTCTTCTCTCTACCTCTGGCTCCATCCTTTGCCTTCAGCCTGCTCACTAGATGCATTTTTTTCTTCTCATCATAGTGAGGCAACATTTAAATGCAAGGAGAACACTATCGGGGCTTCCCTGGTGGCTCAGATGGTAAAAAATCCACCTGCAAAGTGGGAGACCTGAGTTTTATCCCTGGGTGGGGAAGATCCCCTGGGAGAGGGAATGGTTACCCACTCCAGTACTCTTGCCTGGAAATGCCCATGGAGAGGGGAGCCTGGTGGGCTACAGTCCAAGGGGTCGCAAAGAGTCGGTCACTACTAAGCGACTCAGTGCAGCACAGCGCCTGCTAGGGTGTCGCATTTCTCTTTGTTCAGCCGCACCTAATCCCTTGTGCTCCAACTCACCCTTTATTGAATTGGCTGGGGGCTCTATTTCTCTAGCCTGAAAGCCCTACCAATGATGATTGCTTCACTTTGCCACTTACGTCTGGGTGTTTGTCATCATTTCTGATCATCTGCTTTTGTTTCTCTCCGAGTGTAATCTTGATATTTAAGAGTAGTTTGTCTGTTATCAAATCATTTTATCTCTTGAGCTACCCGGCAGTAGACCCTCCTGTATTCACAGGAGAAAAGAAAGAAAACTGTGAGAGCTTTATTATCTTCCATGTGATTAATGCAGCCTTGATTAAGATCTCAGAACTGTAAATATGTGACAAGGCAGCCATGGCCTTTTTCTTTTCTTTTGGTGGTGGTGGTCAAAAGTGTTAGGTTTGCAGCATCACAGTATAAAAAATATTGGGAGTATTATTTAACCTTTGTTGCAGAGCATATTGGCATAAAATTATTTGGAAATTTTCATTTTATACGCTGGTGCTGATAATAAATCATTGTGTCCTTAAGTAATTTCTTAACCTAGTCAAAATAACATAGTTGGGATGAAAATACATGTTGGTTCATCTGTAGGCTCTACTGCTCAATACTTTCTACTAGTTGATCTAATCACGAAGGTTTTGCACTGTTTATATTATTGATACTCAGATTGATAAAAGTGTAGGAGTTTTAAGTAGTAAAAAAGGAGTTAAGAGTGATTTTTTTTGTCTGCCTTTTGAACTCTGAAATCTTAAATGCTATTATTGCCTTTACTAATTTTGAAAAAATCGCTAATGAGCCCCACGTTTTGTGATGGCAGACTGTTATATGCATACTCTTTCCTCTTGAGCCCTTGCCAGTTGCCCTGTCCTTGTTTTTATCCAGTATACCAATTTGATTTAGACAATATGGCCTTTAACTTGAGGGGCTCTTGAGTAAATGGAAAAAGATCAAAAGTTAAAAAAAAAAAAAAAAAGAATTTCCTCTTAATGAGAGTATCAAATAAGAAAACTCCTTTGGTTCATGCTTTATAGAAATGTGGGATCTTTTCCATGCCACCTAAAGGAGGTCATTCAGAGGCTGGTGAAAATAAACACGTCTTGTGTGTTCTATATAAATGACAGAAAGAATAGCCAGCTTGCTTTGATCATGGACTGTCAACCTCTGTTTGACCTTGTGCGTTATTAACCCAAATGGGCACTGTGGTTTAGCCATACTGATAGTAGATAGACAAGTCACGAGTTCTTTGAACCACCTTTGCCTGAAGAAATAAATGGTAATGTTAAAGGGATGGTTTAGATGTTTAAGTGAAATTACTGGAAAGAACCATGGAAATATAAGGAGAAATGGACCAAGATGAAAGTGTGTGTTGAGACAGAGGGTAACGTGCTTTGTATGATATCTTCAGTTTAAAGGAGAGCTCTTTTTAGAAACAGCATCTTGTTGATCAAACAAATTATTGGAACTTCATTCCTATTATGAAAATATTTTTGGCTTTATGTGGATTTAGTGAACTTCCTCATCGTAAGTTAAAATTGGGGGACACATCAGAATATTATTTCAACTTGAATTTGTAAAATAAATTGCCTTCAAAAAACTGACTTATTAAGAACAGAAATATTTTCGTTTTCAGTTAGTACTTACACCATTTAAAGAATGAAAAAAAACTGGTTCTATTTTAACTAGATTTGTTAGTAATCAGGCAGTCTTTTTTTAATTAAAAAAATTGGCATTGGGAGATAAAAATACTAGCTTTTAGTTTGGCTTTTCGCAAGAAACAGGTTAGATAACACAGTTTGTTTTGTTAAACTTACTTTTTTTTTTTTTTTTAATGCTGTAGGCTGTGGATTTTTTCTTTACACTGAGATATTTTAATTTTGTCTTTTCTGATTTTATGAAGTAACTTTAGTTCAGTGTCAGTTTCATGTTATTGTTTCAAGCGTCAGCCACAGAAAGTGAATCATTGTTTGCTTGTACCAGTCACAGTCTCATGGTTCCAGCTCTCCTTTCCCACCTTAAAGGCTTCCCTCAACATGGAGTGTTAGTTCAAAATATTGTACTGTTTGACTTAATACGTATTGTTGCTCAAGTTTTGTCTAATGTGACTGTTTTTCTCAAAGCAGTACTATTTTTAACATGAGCTTACACTTCCTCCTACCATTTCTCATCTACTTCTGTTGAGATACTATCTGTGTGCTGATTACTCCCAAATTTCTGTTCCTGACCCTGGTCTCCCCTTCCAAGAACCGAGCTTGTACGTCTAGCTCCTTTCTGGACTTCTTCATTTAGATGCCCTGTTGACTCTTTAAATCATTGTGTCAGAACCTCTTCATTATCTGCCTCACCTTTTCTCCACCAGCGTTCCTATCACCCGTCTTTGTTGGGTTACAAGTCACTGATCAGAGAGTCAGAGTTTTCTTTGACTCCCTCTTTCCCTTCCCAATTTTCTCTATCCTTTAGAACTGATTCTCCTTCTGAAATGCCCTTTTCTTCCTCCCTTCAACTTCTTTCTTCTCTTTGCTTTTGCCCAGTGCTATTAGTGTTTATTGCTTCTTGGAATTTGCAGTGAACGAGTATGTTCTCATGTTTCATCAAATTGCCACGAACTGGTCACATTAAATTTAATCTTTTCTCTCCATCCCTGTTGCTAATGTCTTAGTAACGGTCCTCCGTGGTTCTTTCTCTTAATATTACAGCAGAAGTTGAGCCTGTTCTCAGCTTCTTTTCTGTAAGCTTTCCTGTCCTTCACACTCTGTAACGGTTCCTTCTCAGCTACAGAATAAAGACAGACTTTCTTAGTTTAACAAGGTATTTAAAAATAATCTGTGTGGAGAAAAGGGAATCCTCTTACACTGTTGGTGGGAATGCAAACTACTATAGCCACTATGGAGAACAGTATGGAGATTCCTTAAAAAACTGGAAATAGAACTGCTGTATGACCCAGCGATCCCAACGCTAGGCATACACACCGAGGAAACCAGAATTGAAAGAGACATGTGTACCCCAATGTTCATCGCAGCACTGTTTATAATAGCCAGGACATGGAAGCAACCTAGATGCCCATCAGCAGATGAATGGATAAGAAAGCTGTGGTACATGTACACAATGGAGTACTACTCAGCCATTAAAAATAATACATTTGAATCAGTTCTAATGAGGTGGATGAAACTGAAGCCGATTATACAGAGTGAAGTAAGCCAGAAAGAAAAACACTAATACAGTATACTAACGCATATATATAGAATTTAGAAAGAAGGTAACGATAACCCTGTATGCAAGACAGCAAAAGAAACACAGATGTATAGAACAGTCTTTTGGACTCTGTGGGAGAGGGCGAGGGTGGGATGGTTTGGGAGAATGGCATTGAAACATGTATATTATCATACGTGAAACGAATTGCCAGTCCAGGTTCAATGCATGATACAGGGTGCTCGGGACTGGTGCACTGGGATGACCCGGAGGGATGGTACGGGAAGGGAGGTGGGAGGGGGTTTCAGGATGGGGAACACATGTACACCCATCGTGGTTTCATGTCAATGTATGGCAAAACCAATACAACATTATAAAGTAATTAGCCTCCAAAAAGAAAAAAATCTGTTCCTCGCCTGCTTCCATTGCCTCTTTTCTCTCTGCTCCTCCATAGAATTTTACTTCTTGCCAAACTTGTATGATTTTCCAGACACATAATGTGTTTGCATATGTTTTTCCTCTTCCTTGGAGTGTGCTCTTCTTCCCCCACAAATGCATGCCTGTGAATACTCTCTGTTATCTATCTTATGCACCCCATGCAATCCTACTTGGCAACCCAGTCATCTTGTGGCGCTCCTATTAGAGGCAATTCGGTGTAAGGTTATCTTCCTGCTACCACCCACCCTTCACCTCTAGCATCCACAGAGGTAATCGCCTTCTCCTCTGTGCTGCGGCTTCATCCCAGACAAACATCTATTGTTGCATATTACATTTTATTATTTGTTTACATATTTGGCTCTCTACTAGATTGTGGTCTTTAAGTCAGGTTATTGACCTCAGGAAAATCCTTTTTTATGAAGTCTTTGACCCTCTGACTCCACCATATAATGATTTTCTTTTTCTTGGGAAACAGATACCATTAATAGAGTAAAACTTGCTTGTCAGCTGTTCGGAGACTCCCAAGACCACTGTGACTCCCTTGTAGACACAGGCTTTGATTTGCTACAAGGGGAAAGAACTTTCTAAGTTGCAAGACTGTATGAAAGGGCTCTCTTTTTAAGGAATCATGGCATTTTGCTTTTTATGTTTTGCTTATAAACTAGGAAGAAACCTGCTCCCTTGTTGTCCTAAGTGAGATAAGAAGTGTGCTTGTCGCAATGAGTCCACAGTTCTTCCCAGAGGGAGGTAGTGAAAGGAGTGAGAATTCTTCCTTCTTGAAGTTTCACTTGGTCATGTTGGCAGAAGCTCAGCTGTAGGTGGCAGGACCCTGTTCTTCCTGCCACATGAAGCAAGCTGAGCCTGCTTCAGAATCTTGGCCATTGGTTTAACTGAAGCTTCTCATCTCAAGTCAGAGGGTGGGAAAGGTAGATGAAAAACAGGTAGTATCTGACCTTGTTGTAGACACATAGTTGTACTCAACATGTATTTGTACAATTAGGTTAAATCGATTGATTCTTCCTTTTGGGGGAAGAGTGCTTGGCATCATTCTGCTGTCAGGGCATCAACAAGTCATTGCTAATATATTATTTTGTGTTAAGTATATTATTAATTATATAAGTTTATATTTGAGTATCAAGTTGTCCAGTTTCAATGAATGAACAAAATATTAAAAACCTCAAAGTGGGAGAAAAAAAAACCAACATGACTTTTGTGGGGGAGGAAGTAGTTTTGGGGAGGTTGACTTGATACAGGATCTTTGTGAGAGGAGTGGAACAGTAAGACCTATTCGGACAGGGATGTTGTCTTGTTTACTGAGGGATCTTTAGTTTCTAGAATGGTGCCTGGTAAGTATTTGGCACTGAGTTTTTCATCTAATTGAAAGCTGGTTTGATGCAGGCCACATTTCTCTGGATGAGTTGCTGTTTCTGTGTTAGATCTTCTTACTGTCTGCCATATGTGAATTCATATTATTCAAGTCTTAAGTCATGGGACTGTTTAGTCTACTTTCTGTTGTTGCTAGGACTTTGTATTGTTTTTCTCCCCCGTCAGCTAGTCTGGGGTTAATGATGGTATTGGATGAACATGCTTTCTGGAAACATAAATGAAGAGCTCTCTGTTGATTCCTAAAGTGAAGGGTGAGACTTAAATAATTCAGGGCAGATTTTGACCCATTTCCCGTTACAGGCTTTAGTTGCATGTCCCCTATCCATGGAAAAGCATGGAGATGAATGGGAGTACAGGGAGATTGGTATGTGACAAATCCCAGTGAGAAATTTGATGGGGCATAAAGGAGAAAGTATATTAGGACTGAAGTCCTGGTTAACTTCAAACAAACAGAAAAGGAATAGTTAAATTTACAGTTGAAAGATTAGTTACTTAATTTGCAAATCAGGAACAGAAAAAGCAGTTTAGATGTAGTAAATCATTTTAAAATGCAAAGCTGAGTTTCATAGCTACCTAACATGTTTTTGGAGAATAGTGTTTTGCATATTTCATGATTACTGTTACAGCAACAGTTGCTTTGTGTTTGCCGTTTTAAACAGGAGAGTAAGTGAAAGAGGTCAGTGTATTATGTACTGGCAACAGCTGGCTGATAGCACTGAATACTTACGTAATTAAATATATGTGTTGGCTGTTGTCCTAACATCTCTGTAGGTGGAGGCCCAGAAAGCATGCAGAAACTTGCTTCAGCAGGATTAAAGATGAAATCAACATGATCTAAGCCTGTGCTTTCAGCCAAGAGTGATTTCCTATTGTTTTGGTTTGAAAGACATTCTACTTATTCTTGGTGTGTGTGTGTTTATGCAACAGGAGAGAAAAAAAGATGCTTGTGTTTTTTTTCCTCCCCTTCTTGTATGCTCTAAATGTGAAAAACATAATCTTTCTGAAGTTTTGGTCACTCAGTAGTGTTGTTTATTAGCTGATAATAAATGAAAAGTATGACTTTTAAACCCATAAGACAAGATACTAAAATATTAAATATTAACTGTTTCTGTCCCTTACTTGGGTTACAATTAGGTTTAGGTGTCCTCTGGGTCATATTAAAATACTTTGAATTTTAGTCTACATTAAGATTTGGTTGTCGGTGACCATGGAAAACTGGATGGGGTGCAGTGAAGGATATATAAAATCGTCAGGTAAAGTGCAACTCTGCCTTTAGTAAGTCGTCTTATCTGTGGATGCACATTCTATCCAAAGTATCCTATGTTTAGCTTCTCTATTACTGTTTTTTTAGCCCAGGGGCTGAGGGCAGTCCTTAAGGCACACCTTTGAGCACAGACTTTGAGTGGATGGTACCACTGAGGGTATTAGGAAAAGATACCAGTTTTTGTAGACACAATCTGACACAGCTGTATGTGGCTGCTCCCTATAAATAGCCCTGAATTTTAATCCTATCTTTGTCTGTAACCTATTTTGAAGTTCCTTAAGGACAGCCACTGTGTCTTTTATCTGTGTCCCAGCACCTCATACACTGGTTGACAGTAATAGTTGAACAAATGAATGAATCAACCCACGTGTTTGCTTTCTTGGTGTGTTGGCTTTTTTTTTTCCCCTTTTTCTCCTGACCTACTCCACTCCCTGCCTTTGTCAGAACAAATGTCTTCCTTTGTAGCTTTTCATAGAACTTTTTCTGTATCTCTTTCCTATTAGATTGCATTACTTAGAAATTAAGTTCAGGTGCATGTCATAGAAGACCCTAAAAATAGAAGCTTAAGTAAGATTGGGGGTTTATTTTTCTTTATATAATACAAAGTCCATAGTTAGGAAGTTGCTGGCTTTAGTTTACCAACTCAAGGATGTTGAGATCTGAGTCCCTAAAGTTCTCTCGATCTTTCCCTTATGATGTAAAATGGTTGCTACTTTTCAGGCATTGTATGTACTTTACAAAGAGGAGGAGCTACGAAAAGGGACAATGCCAGCTGAGTCTGTCCCTTTTTAAAAGAAGCTTCATAGGAAACACAAAACCTTGTGTTTGCACCTGTTGGCTGGAGCCATATCACATGACCACCTCTGTTTGTAAGGGAGGCTAGGAAATGCAGTGTATTTTCATTTGATTTAGACTAGTTCTTGCCTGGAGAATTCCATGGACAGAGGAGCCTGGTGGCCTATAGTCCATGGGGTCGCCAAGCATCGGACACGACTGTGTGGCTAAAATTTTTACTACATTTCAGTCTTGTTTTTGCTCCCAGCTAGCATTGGGGTTCTGTTAGTTCTGAAGAAAGGGAGAATACTTACTGTGCCTTGATACCTCTGCCACAGCTTGTAGTCTTTGAGGCAAGATACGCGTTTTATTTATCTTCCTCATTTATCACATCTGGAATATTGGGTGACATTCTTAGCACATTTGTGAACCAATGGACCCTCTCACTCCTGTTTATTTTATTCAGAATATTTAAGAAACAACACAGTTGATGTTTGAGAATTTTTCTTCTTTTTGGTCACCCTGTGCTATTTCAGAAATAATAACAATAGCAAAATGGGAATTTTCGCATGCTTTCTTAAGAACTGCAGTGACCATATTTGAAATGGAATTTATAAGGAAAGTATGTATTTCATTGTTTCTGATACTTCATTTTGTGATAACAAGTAAACCTGGTTTAGAAAAGTTTTAGAACAGTTTAGATGGAAAACAAAGAGTTTAAAATTTATCACAGAAGGTCTTAAATGATTGGAAGACAGGTTGAGATTTAAATCCATTATATAATTAACTGCTTGAAAACAGTATTTTTATATAATTCTGAAAAGTTTGTTTCATCTGAGAACAAGAAGCATTGTTCTCAGATGAAAGTTTAGTGTTTTGCATTTAATTTGAAAATGGAAAATTAGATACAACCAATGAAAATCTAACCAAACGGAAGAGTTTTATAATACTTGTTGGATTTCTGTAGGTGCCATTGGATATTATTAGAGGAAAGCTGAATATCCAATCCCCATTCCAGACTGTGACTTGAACATTCTGCAGCAGCGACTTTGTGTCCCTGCGGAGATTCACAGACTACTTCTTTGTGCTCTCGTTCATTTATGGATTCGTAAATGTTCTATTTTATATACATGGAATATTATTTACTCATCTATTGATGGACATTTAGGTTTTTCCCTAATAACTGGCTATTATAAATATTGTTTATAAACATGTTTTGATTGGAATTTTATAGAGTATTAAACTTTTGTATTAATTTGCATCTTAAAATAATGTAATACTGAAAAGTTGCATAACAGTGCAGAGATTTCCTACAGACCTTTCTCTCAGCTTCCTGTAATGTTTAAGTATCTTACATTACCATAATGCAGTGATCAAACCAGGAAATTAATATTGATTAATTATTAATTTATTGATAATTGACAATAAATTATAATACATTTATTATTATAAATAAATACCATAAATAAGTTCGTGGTATTGACAATNAATTTATTGATAATTGACAATAAATTATAATAAATTTATTATTATAAATAAATACCATAAATAAGTTCGTGGTATTGACAATGCCATGAACTGTAGTTCAGACTTCATTCAAAATTTTGTGCTTTTCAGGTTCAGGATTCAGTTTAGGATCCTACATTGTCCCATATACGACAGTTCCTCAGTCTGTCTTTTATGACATTGACACTTTTGAAGAGTACTGGTGACCTTTGTTGTAGAATATTGCCTAATTTGAGCTTTTCTATTTCCTCATGATTGGATTCAGATGTTATGCATTTTATCAAGAATATAGAAGGTGATAGGTATTTGTCCTCAGTGTTTCATATTAGGACGATTCAGGGTATTGTTAAATTTTTTTGTTGTTGTTGTTAACTTTGACATATAGTAGCTGGATATTAAATTTATCTGCTTAAGGTGGTGGCTTTCAGCTTTCTGTACTAGTTACTATCTTTACCTTTGGAATGAATGAGTATTTTGTGATACTTTGATATTATGCCTGTATCCTGTTTGTCATGTTTTCACCATTCATTTTTGCCCTCATTGTATTTTTGCATATAACAGTTAATACTGTGTTACTTTTCAAGTGATGATTTTTCTGTTGCCATCGTGCATTCTTTGGTAATTAATTGGAATCTTGCTGTAAGAAATAGCTGACTCTTTTCCTTATTCCATCTGTCTATCGACAGCTCAAGCAGTCAAGAATCCACCTTCAATGCATGAGACACAGGAGATGCATGTTCAATCCCTGGATCAAGAAGATCCTTTGGAGGAGGAAATGGCAACCCACTCCAGTATTCTTGCCTGGAAAAATCTCGTGGACAGAGGAGCCTGGTGGGCTACAGTCCATGGGTCACAAAGAGTTGGACATGATTGAGCATGCACACAGAGTCAAGGTTATTTATTTTTATCTTAGACATAATTCCTTGCTATCATTATTTTGCTGCTCAAATTGTCTGGATTTGGCCAATGGACACTCCTCTAAGTTGGCTACTTCCCAATGCCGTGAGAGTCCAGGCTTCTCTTGTGCTTTCCTTGCTTTGGTCTTGATTTGAGCCATTTCTCCAAGGAGCTCTGGTTTCTTTCATTGGTGAAGGATATAAAGAAACCTCTGAGAAATAGGTACGCTCCTTGTTGCTGGGATATCATTGCAATTCAGTTCAGTTCAGTTGCTCAGTCGTGTCTGACTCTTTTTGACTCTATGAATCGCAGCATGCCAGGCCTCCCTGTCCATCACCAACTCCCGGAGTTCACTTAGACTCACATCCATCAAGTCCGTGATGCCATCCAGCCATCTCATCCTCTGTCGTCCCCTTCTCCTCCTGCCCCCAACCCCTCTCAGCATCAGTCTTTTCCAGTGAGTCAACTCTTCACATGAGGTGGCTGTTAATTGTGGATAGGGCTGCTGCTGCTATTGCTGCTAAGTCACTTCAGTTGTGTCCGACTCTGTGTGACCCCGTAGTCGGCAGCCCACCAGGAACCTCCGTCCCCGGGCTTCTTCAGGCGAGAACGCTGGAGTGGGTTGCCATTTCCTTCTCCAATGCATGAAAGTGCAAAGTGAAAGGGAAGTCGCTCACTCGTGTCCGACTCTTCATGACCCCATGGACCGCAGCCTACAGGCTTCTCTGTCCATGGGATTTTCCAGGCAAGAGTACTGGAATGGGGTGCCATCGTTTTCTCTGAGGTGGACAGGGCTAGGAAATGTATATTTGTACACACATATTTATATCTGTGTATATGTCAGTTCGGTTCAGTCGCTCAGTTGTGTCCGACTCTTTGAGACTCCATGGACTGAAGCTCTCATCCTCTGTCATCCCCTTATCCTCCTGCCTTCAATCTTTCCCAGCATCGGGGTCTTTTCAAATGAGTCAGCTCTTCACATCAGGTGGCCAAAGTGTTGGAGTTTCAGCTTCAGCATCAGTCCTTCTAATGAATATTCAGGTCTGATTTTTAGGATGGACTGGTTTGATCTCCTTGCAGTCTAAGGGAACTCTCAAGAGTCTTCTGCAACACCACCGTTCAAAAGCATCAATTCTTTGGTGCTCAACTTTCTTTATGGTCCAACTCTCACATCCATACATGACTACTGGAGAAACCATAGCTTTTACTAGATGGACCTTTGTTGGCAAAGTAAAATCTCTGCTTCTAAATATGCTGTCTAGGTCGGTCATAACTTTCCTTCCAAGGAGTAAGCGTCTTTTAATTTCATGGCTGCAGTCACCATCTGAAGTGATTTTGGAGCCCCCAGAAATAAAGTCTGTCACTGTTTCCACTCTTTCCCCATGTATTTGCCATGAAGTGATGGGACCAGATGCCTTGATCTTAGTTTTCTGACTGTTGAGTTTTAAGTCAACTTTTTCACTCTCCTCTTTCACTTTCATCAAGAGGCTCTTTAGTTCTTCTTTGTTTTCTGCCATAAGGGTGGTGTCATCTGCATATCTGAGGTTATTGATACTTCTCCCAGCAATCTTGATTCCAGCTTGTGCTTCATCCAGCCCAGCATTTCTCATGATATACTCTGCATATAAGTTAAACAAGCAGGGTGACAGTGTATAGCCTTGATGTACTCTTTTCCCGATTTGGAACCAGTCTGTTGTTCCATGTTCAGTTCTAACTGTTGCTTCCTGACCTGCATACAGATTTCTCAAGAGGCAGGTCAAGTGGTCTGGTATTCCCATCTCTTTCAGAATTGTCCACAGTTTATTGTGATCCACACAGTCAAAGGCTTTGGCATAGTCAATAAAACAGAAGTAGATGTTTTTCTGGAACTCTCTGGCTTTTTCGATGATCCAGTGGATTTTGGCAATTTGATCTCTGGTTCCTCTGCTTTTTCTATATCCAGTATCTGTATGCGTGTTAAAAAGTATAAGGTTTACTCAGAAGTATCACTGGCAACTTATGCTGTTTATTATCCCCATTCTTCTCTTCTTTCCATCTTGTTCCCACCTGTCTCCATTAGCTTCTGGTTTCTTCTTCTTCTTTTTTTTTTTGTACATATAAGTGCAAGTCAAGTCTTGATTTTTCTATTTCCACCATGTCTTTTACATTTATTAATTGGACTTTTACTATGAGGGTAACAGTTCTATTTAATCATTTATTTATATCATGAGTTTTGACTCATGGTTATTTATTCTGTGAGTCATTTATTCCACAGAATAAATATACAGAATTCTGTATGCGGAATCCATGTAAGTTTTAGAAATCTCCCTCTAGTTTAAATGATAGCATATTCTAGAGATTTCTTTATTCTTTACCCTTTTTTAGGTAATAGAGGCTGGAAACTCTGCTTGAGTTGATAGAGATCATCCTTTCTTATGACTGAGTAGTACTTCGAGTGGCTGCATTTCCAGCCGCTTTCAGAGATGTGCACATTTACGCTGCTTCTAATATTTTGTAGCTCCAAATAGTGCTGTAGTGGTTAAACTTCTGCGTATAGATAATATATATATATGTATTTGTATTATTGAAAGCGTATCATCAGGATTAATTTCTCAAGTAGACATGGCTGGGTTGAAAGGTAAGTGCATGCATAGATGTTAGTTACCAAAGTACTCTCGAAAAAAAAAAAAAGACAATCTGTTTTTAAGGTTCTTTCTTCTGATGGCACGTTTGTAAGATTCTCCATTTCATATCCTGTAGTTCCACTGAGATTAAAACCCTTTCAGAATCAGCCTCTTTATTTTAAGTGTGGTTCCAGCACTATCTGGTCCATGAATACTTCTAAGTCTTGTAATTCTGTTGTCAGCGTGGCTTTAGAATTACAGTGTTCTTTTCATATTTAACCCTTGTGTTTTGAATTCTACTTTGCTCTTTTTTTTTGCACGCTTTTTATACCTTTGTCTATCCCTTTAATTTAACCACTCTGAACTACTTTGCTTCACTTTGTCTCTTGTATATAGGACATTTATAAGCCAAGTTTAAAATCTTTTTCTTTTAATAAAGAAAACCAAGCTCCTTTGTATTTGTTGATATGACTGATATATTTGTGTCTCATCTCCGTGGTGATATTTTGTGATTCTCTTTATATATATATATTGTTTTCTATTTGTTATGTTTCTCTATGAGATAAACTTTTTTCCTTAGATTAACTAAATGGTAATTAGGGACATTTGTATTTTTATTTTAGTAGTTACGTTTGTCTTTGTCCTCTTTTACCTATTTAATCATTTACCATCTATTCAGTGCTAGGGTTTAACTTTTGACATTTTGCCAACTGGTGGACTTAGTTTACTTAGTCACTTCCTCTCCCTTTTCTTCAGAATTTTTTTTTGCACTATTTGTACTTTGTTACAACTTACAACGTTTGTACATTAATCTTCAGCTTTCAAAGATTACTGTTCTCACTTTTATTTTAGTCTCAGATCTACAGTTATTTGTATGAATGGACTTACCACTCTGTTTCTCTGAAGTTTCCCTAGTCATTGGTTGGTTGCATTAAGCTTATTTTGTAGTAGATTCTTCAAAAAAGGATTCTGAATTCCTATTATGTTTAAGACTTTTTATATAGCATTGATATTTGAATGACAGCTTGACTGGATGTAAAATCCATTATTCATACTCTCTTTCATTGAATTTCTATAAAAACAAAAACAAAAAGCTGCTTCTCTGCTGCCATGCATCATGTTTTAGAAACTCTGGTGTCAGTCAGATTCGCTTGCCTTTGTTCATTGTTTTTTGTTTTTTTTTTTTTGCCTGTAGGCCTTGAGTATCTTTATTTTAAAGCCTAAGAGTTTACTAAGGTTTATCCAGGGGATTCTTCCACATTAACTCTCCTCGGTATTGGAAGAATTTCAATATGTAGACTCAGATCGTCGTTTATTTCTGGAAAGTTTTCTTGGGTTCTAATTTTAAATATTTGCTCTATCTTTTTTTTTTTTTTTTTAAATAAATCCTCTCTCGGAATCCAGTTTTATGAATGTTATTCGCATTTCCTGTTCTCTAATTCCACCAGTTTCTCTTCGACTTGCTTTTTTTTTTTTAGCTTCTTTATCTCATTTTTTTTTTGGTGCTGATTGATTTACTGCATTTCTTAATTATTCCCTATTGCATTTTTATTAGTTTTAGAATGGTTCTTTATAGTTAGGTGGGATCATTTTGGGGTGAACTAGTTAGGAAGGCTTTTGAAAGAGTAGCTTTTAATCTAGATCTCAAATGAATTCTAGAATATTTATTCATAGTAAGAGAAAAATATTTTGAACATAGCAGAAAAACACTTAAAAAAAACCCTGTGTGTTAAATTGCCATTGCCATTCCTGTTTCTGCCATTCCATTTCCAGCCCTCCTCAGGCAAGACCTAGATTATTACTAGGAATGGAAATTATATGTGGATAGTATTTTGTTCTGCCTGGAGCCAGCTGACAAAGGGTTCATTATGACCAGTAGCAATGAATAAGAATAAATTGAATTATTCTTTAATTAGTAATAGTGACTCTGAGATAAAATGAGTGGCATTGTTATCCACAACCTGGGCCACCTTGTGTGTCAGACATCTATGTGGGGAGACCCTTTTAGCTATTTCTCCAGCAAATGTCATCTCTTATGTCTTACACATTGGACAGTGTTCTGGAAACTGGAGCATGGACCCTGTCCTCAGCTATAGATAAGCATCTTTAGGGGAGAGCTTTGAGTCCAGGTCTGTTTTGTGTTGAATGGTTTTAGAGGGAGGTTCTGGCATAATTGTATAGTTTCTGAAAGATGAATGAATGTTCCTTCTGAAATTTATTGGAAGAACATCTTAGGATACAAGGACATTATCAATTATGTTGCTATTTTAAGAAAAACTTTATTTTGTAATGATTGTAGACTCCCACGTGTTAGTAGTTTTTAAAGCTATAACATTATATTTGAAGTTAGTTTTGTTATAAATATGTGCCAAATTAAGGAAAACTGAGAGTGAATTTCCTGACAGTCCTGTTAGCAGTGTTTGATTTTTTTTTATCTTTATTGCTCAAAGCACTACTATTCTAGGACTAGTCTTTTTTTTTTTTTTTATAAGATGGTTAAGACTAGACAAGTTGTCACTTGCCTCGAGTTGTTCTCTCAGTAAGCAAGACTTCATTAGGACTGAATGTTGTCTGTCACTGTCTACATCTGCGATTTTCTTTATTCTGATTGAAAGAAAATGTTCACTTTCTGCATGTAGCTTTCTGTGGGGCTTCCAGGTGGCTCAGTGTTTAGTTCCACCTGCTAATGCAGGAGATGCAGAAGACTCAGGTTCCATGGTTGGGTCGCGAAGATCCCCTGGAGGAGGAAATGGCTACCCACTTCAGTATTCTTTCCTGGAAAATCCCATGGACAAAAGAGCCTGGCAGACTGCAGTCCCTGGGGTTACAAAGAGTCGAACATGACAGAGCAACCGAGCACACACTCGTGTAGCTTTATGTAGAAATCTGGCTGGACAGGGCACTTTTGGATCAGATCTTGAGCCTTCACAAACCTTGAAAAAGACAACTTAATGATGGTTCTGTTCAGCAAGGTGGGGTTTTTGATAATAGGGCAAAACTTAAACCCATATTTCTTATTTGCTAGCTTGTAAAGAGGTATTTTGTTTTATCATCTAAGTTTTCTGATGTCAGGATGTGATTTTAAGATGAAAAAGTAACAGTTTTGGATATCAATGATATCCAAAGTTTTTAATATCTGAGATGAACAATGAAAAATGAGAGAAAGGTTGGGAAGGATGCATGACTTCAGTTTTGTTTGTTGCATCACTTTAGGTGGGGATCTTTAGATTAAGCCTCGTTCCTGTTGGCCCGCTTTGCCTCAATTGTTCAGTGTTGTCTCGATGGAACCCCACTGCAGTACTCTCGCCTGGAAAATCCCATGGACGGAGGAGCGTGGGGGGCTGCAGTCCATGGGGTCTCGAAGAGTCGGACACGACTGAGCGACTTCACTTTCACTTTTTACTTTCATGCATTGGAGAAGGAAATGGCAACCCACTCCAGTGTTCTTGCCTGGAGAATCCCAGGGATGGGGGAGCCTGGTGGGCTGCCGTCTCTGGGGTCGCACAGAGTCGGACACGACTGAAGCGACTCAGCAGTCCTGAATACATTTACAGTTCTTTTGCAGGATGGCCTCTCTCTTGTAGATGAATCCCTATAAGAGACATAGGAAGTTGTTACAGTAACTCCTAAGTGTGACCTGGAGTCAGAAATGTTTCTAGGCAGCCACAGTCCTGTGCTCCCTGGAATCGGGGAAATCAGTGCTTTCCTGCTGCTAAGTTGTGCGTTGTCCCCGGCCTTTGACTGGACAGGCTTGAACCAAGTATTTGCCTGGGTCTAAATTCTGTTTTCTTTCCATGTCTTAAATTCCTACTTTACACCAGGCATTGTATTAGGGGCCAGGGACCCAAAAATAAATAGGGGAGAGTACTGTCTTTATTTGATAGGAGAGACAGGGTGCCAGCTCTCAGCTTACTGTCTCTCAGCCGCCAGCCTTCTCTGTCTTGCTTTGTGGAACGGGAACTGGACCCGGTAATAGTAGTTCGTGTGTTAGCTGCTGCAGTCAGTAGAGGGCGCTGGTGGGAAATTGCAGAGCCGGAGGAGGAGGGAAGAGCTGCTCTGGATTCTCGGCCTCCTTCCTTTCTCATTCACGGCAGAGCCAGGCTGGGTGCTTGGAGGCCTGGCGAGGATGGAGTGGACAGTACAGATCCTTTCCAGCAGTGGCGACACCGCGGGCCGCACCCCTCGGGCAGCTCTGGCCCTGGCTGTGCCATATACCACCTGTACCTTTACGATCTTCCAGTATCGTTGGCTGTTGATCCATAGATGTTTCAAACTATTCGTCTTCCTGATTATTTAAAAAAATAAGATTAGCAGTAGATTGTAGAACGTTTGGAAAATGCAATTTCAGAGTTTCTTGTGTTCCTTTGTGCACTTAGCATGCTGCTCTGTCACTGCCAGACTTTATCTGCCTGGGTTCCTCTTTCATACAGGCGAAATTGTTTGGTGCTATTTGTGTGTCCTACTTAAACACTGAAGTTTATTACTTGATAGATATTAATTTTCAATGGCTGTGTAATATTTCATGTTATGGATATATTATAGTTTATGTACATTTCTTTGTTTAGATTTCATCCAGTTTGTCCAATGCATCCAATACATGTATTATGAACATGAAAGAAATGAACATCTCGGGTATATGTCTTTGGGTTCATTGCTGGCTGGCTATTGTATATATTTTTAATGTAGCTTATATTTGCAAAGGTATAATTTTGGTTGAAAACAGTATTTCAAAAACTCCAGGTACATGTTGTCACATTGTTCTCTGGAAAAAGTGTATGAATCAGCTTCCTGTCCAGCAGTGAAAGAGACACATTTCTCCCTCATGTTCTTTTAGAATTACACCTTTTGGCTTTGCTAATTTAATGGGGATTTGGATGATAGTTCCTTGTTTTAATGTGCGTTTCATTGATTATGAGTGGAATCGACTATTTTTAATGTATTTGGATTAGTTACTGTTTACTTTGTCTTTAATTACAGACTTTGTTTTTCAAGTATGCTCATGTGAGCTTCTTTGTATGTTGAGAATCAGCTCTAGGAGAACTTTTAAAGTCAGGGTTGCTTTACTGTGCTGTTAAAGACAGTGAAAGTAAAAGTGTTAGTTGCTCAGTCGTGTCTCTGTGATCTCATGGACTGTAGCCCATCAGGTTCCTCTGTCCATAGAATTCTCCAGGCAAGGATACTGGAGTGGGTTGCCATTTCCTCCTCCAGGGGATCTTCCCCACCCAAGGAGGGAACCTGGGTCTCTTGAATTGCAGGCAGATTCTTTACCATCTGAGCTACCAGGGGAGCCCATTTAGACAGTAATCAAGACAGTGAATTTAACATTCAGATCTTGGGAGAAGGTTTTGTAGATCATTTTTTGCTATTTTTCCTGTGTATCCACCATGGTCTGTTTGAGTACTTTCATCAGCGTACAAAAACAGGAAATAGAGATTATGATATGTTATATTAATAACCATTTTGTTCATACATAATGATAAATATATGTTTCAAATAAGATGAAATATATACTTCATGCAACAAATACTGTATTACTAGACTTTTTTTTAAAGTAGGAAATATCCAAGGGAGTGGGCAGTACTGCTTAAAAAAGATCTTTAGGGACTGTGGGTGGGTAAAATGCTGTATGACCCAGCTCCCAAGAGGTTTTGTAGCTCTCATTTGTAAGCTGCCATTCATTATTCTGTCTCTTGTCTTTGGCTATCTGCAGCTTTCTTCCTTCATCTTTGGACTTGTTTCTGCGGAAAATGTGAGTTCACAGTGGTGCCCCTCCGGGCCAGGGCATCTCTGGGCCAGCAGGCCCCGAGCAGCCAGTGCTGCTGAGAGCAGGTGCGTGTGCAGATGGTGTGGGGGGCCGGCCTGCCTTCTGCTGGTGGTGCTGGAGGTGATTGATCACATTGCTTGCCCTGCATGATGGTCTGAAGCAAGGGCAGCAAGTGTACCAGGCTAGGTGAAAGTCAGCAGTGGCAGGGCAAGCCTGCACACTTAATTTAATCTGAGTTTTATTAGACTTCCTCATTAGTGCTCTTAAGCAGTGGCCTCTGCACATGCTGTTTTGCCTCCTTGTCCGTCTCTTGCCCTGTATCTTCTGATGGAGGTGATACTAAAGTTTCCAGAAAGGGCAGAAAGCAAGCATCTTGAGTTGGAGAAGATACTCAGTCGTCGGTGCTCTCATAATTTGAATGGACTCCAAGGCAGTGTAAAGGCAGCTCATTACGTGCCTCAGTCTGGTTTCTATCTTTTCTTGTAGGTATTTCCAAAATAGAGTACACATACCCACAGGGTAGATAAAACAGTGCACTGGGAGTTGGGTGGGAAGAAAATAGTAAAAGCTTCATTTCTATCTCATTCTTTACATTTTCTGTTTCTGTAAATTTTTATGAAGTACACAAACAGTTTTCACAGTGAGTTGTGTGTGTGTGTGTGCTAAGTCACTTCAGTCGTGTCTGATTCTTTGCAACCCCATGGACTGTAGCCTGCCAGGCTCCTCTGTCCATGGGATTCTCCAGGCAAGAATACTGGAGTGGGTAGCCATGCCCTCCTCCAGGGAATCTTCCCGACCAGGAGTCAAACCCATTTCTCTTATGTCTCCTGCATTGGCATGCAGGTTCTTTACCATTAGTGCCACCCGAGGAAGTATATAATTTACGAATAAACATATATAAATTGGAGTGGTATGCTTGGAAGCCTTTTAGTTTTGACTTTGTTTTCACAGCATGCAGCTTGTAAATTTTGTAGGACTTTGTCTTATGGGATTTGTTGTATAGGTCTGGTAACTTTTGCATATTAATACTAGGACGTTGGTGAAACTACAGTCCTTCTTGGATGGGACTTGAATCCGTGATCACTGATGATCCGTGGCAGTGGGACTCAAACCCCTGTCTTTTTTTTTTTTTTAATTCTTTATTTATTTAAAACTTTTATTTTATATTGAAGTATAGCTGATTAACGATGTTGTGATGATTTCAAGTGAACAATGAAGGGACTCAGCCATACATATACATGTACCCATTCTCCACTAAACTCCCATCCCATCTCGGCTGCCACATAACATTGAGCAGAGTTTCCTGTGCTATACAGTAGGTCCTTGTTGGTTATCCATTTTAAGTATAGCAGTGTGTACATAACCATCCCAAACTGGAACTGTCATGGTGCTGCTTAAGTCATATGCATATTAGCAAAAGAGTGGTAGCATATACTGAAATACAGTAATGCATCTCAGGTTTCGGTATAATGTCCCCTTTCACCTAGTTTTTTCCCCCTTCACCTATATTCCTGTCTTGGGCAAAAGCAGAAACGCAACTCTTTAAGGACTGTTAACTGCCTGTCGTCATGTAACAAGATCCAGACCCCAAATCTACCGTCTTGTGTTTCAGCTTTCAGGACTTGTGGCTTGGGTGTGCCACGAGCTCCAATGCGCCTGCTCTTCCTTCAAGGTAGTGTAGATTGTTGCCGGGTTTCTGGATGCTTGTCTTGAGTGGTCATTAGCTTAGGATGGTCTCCCAAGCTCCCTTAAAATTCCCTTTCTGTCTTTAATCCCTTAGTGGGACTTTTAAAGTAACTATTTCATTATCCTCCTCTATCCCTATCATTGGGACATTCACATAAGATTACTGTCTACCTATTAAGAGTTTTTTTGTTCTGCCTTTTTTTCCCCCTCAGAGTAAATCAGAGTACATATGAAGGCCATGAGGTCCAGGACAGTTCTCACGGTTTCTTTGCCAGGATTATATTCTGAATTTAAAAATGTCAAGAAGAGGAAAGACTTCAGAGATGGCTAGTGTGGATGTATTCTCGGTTTGTTATTTAACCTCAGAGTTCACCTGGAGTTTTGTAACTGTTTTAGGCAGCTTTCTGTTTGGAGCCCCAACCGTCATGAGCTCTTGTGAATTCTGTCTACAGCTAATAAATAGGTGTAATGATGGTAATTTGTCTCTGGTTTTCTTCATCTTTACTTCTTTTAAGTGTTTGTTTATGATGTTGAAACCATTCTGGCCTTTTAATTTGGTGTATTGCACAGAATTTCTGTATGAGTCACTGAGGGGTTAGTTATTTTTGGGGAGCTCTGATATTTTATTATTTGTGTGGTTTGAAAATCATGAAACCTACAATGAAACATTGTAGCAAGCTTATTGATGGGGAATATCAGCTGTGAGAATTTACGGTAATTCTCATTTTTGCATTTTTCCCTTAGAGTAAATAATTTATTAGGGCTTCACTTTTTAGTTTTAGTTGTTGTTTTTCTGCAGCCCCAAACATGAGAAAGAATAATCAAACCACTTGGATAAATTAGGAAAGCCTATATTTTGAGGGGTCACAGTTAGGAGAGAATAGGAGCTGCCAACAGCAGCAAGAAGTTAAGAAGGAGCCAGAACTTGGAAGGGATCAGATCTCAGCTGGTCTTTGGAGGGGAGTGGGCCTTCCAGTTCTAAGGGAGACTCACTTTTCTTCCTGCATTCTCATTTCCTTGACGTATGTTTTAAATGTGTAAATACTTATTGGCTTTTCTTGTTAGTCAGAAATACTAACCATTTGTGATAATTTACCTAATTGAGATAAGAATTCTTGTTACTTACTTGCACATCACTGAAATTCCTTTGAAACTAAAACTTGTAGAATTATCAGCTATTAGAACTTTTTTTTTTTTTTTTAAATCAGAGGAAGAAGAGCGGTCATTTTCTTGTTTTCCAGAAACCCAGGAGTGAAGAACAGGACAGATGACCATACTGTCTTTCCAGATAGATGTGCTGCTTCCAGGGATGGATATTCTGTTCTCAGTTCTCCGTTTTTTTTTAATTTGATAGACTTCCTATTAATGTACGCCTAGGACTACACACGACAGCAGCCTTACTTTCTTGCCTGTGGCTTCCCATAAGGTCAAGACCACAGAAATACTTCTGCCTTCTCTTGTCATGTCTCATCCATTTAACATGGATGATTGAAGTCTTAACAGTAAAAGCTTTTCTAAGACCTGGTTTTACTTGAACTTGAGGTTACTTGACTTAGAAAAATCTTGGTTTAATTAACTTGGCGTTCAGAACCTACAAGCTAAATTTGTAGGAGTCAGTTTTTGCTCTTGATACAGGAGGAACCCCTTTCCTTCCACAGAAGGAGAAGAAAGGACATCTGTACCTGTGTATCAGGGTGTCACTCTCTGAGGTGTGCAGAGTGCTCTCTGCCCCCATCTTTCCATATTCTCCATGTTACTTTGTTATGAGGCATCCACTCAGCAGAGGTAACAGGAACCACAGCTACAATGATGCCAGGGCTAAAGAAGCCCTTTCTGTCTTGTCTTGTACAGCCCAAGAAGGTAATGAAACATGTCATCACTCATGTACTGAAATATATAAAAAACATACTGAAGACCTTTGTCACTCCATTTCACCTCTAGAGAAGAAGTAAAAATGTTTTTAGTCCCTGTATAATACATAGCTGCCTCTCTGCCAGCTTGTAAGTTTTGAAAGTAGATACAGGATTGTTTTTTAGGATGTTGTCTTCCTGGGAGAAATTGAGTTGTTCAGCACTTTCAGAACTCGATGTTCTCATACTTCTAGATGAAACTTGATCCTGATAGGTTTGTCCAGAATTGTTTCTAAAAGGGTATCTAGGACATTTGGCCCACCATCCAATTATCCTTTATCTCTCGGATGGAGGGCTTGTTGTAAAAGCCCTCATCCCCTAGGGCTGTTCAGGTTATAAGTCTATCCAGATGTTCATAAACACGGTTTTCTCTTTCAGAACCGAGCCCAGATGTCAGGTTATCCTTGGAGGAAGTGGTATTTCTATACCACGAGGGAGATTGGGGTCTTCATGTCTGCTAATTCAGTTGCCACCTGGCTTCCTGATACCTGTTCCTGCTACTTCCATCATTCTTTTGTTCACATATTCTCTGGCCATGCAGGTATACCCTTGTTGCCACTCGTTCTGCAGGATGCTGCGTGCAGCCAGTCTGGGTTTCACGGACTTTATTTTTTATCATGATAAAATGTACCTAACATAAAATTTACCATTTTAAACCCTTAAATACACAGTTTAGGTGGCACTAAGTACATTTAGATTGCTATGTAATGCTCACCACTGTCCACTCCAGAACTTTTTCATCTTCCCAAGTTGAAACTCTACTCATTATACAATAACTTCTTTCTTCCTTCCCCTCAGTCCCTGGTAAACCCCATTCTACTCTCTTCATGAATTTGTTCCAGGTACCTCACATAAGTGGAGTCACTGAAATGTAAAACATAGATCTGAAAAGACCACTGCCATGTTTCTTGAATGCATGGCTTAAAATCACCAGTTAAGTTTACATTTCATCTTCTCTTAGCCTGTGGCTCCAAAAGGCATTCTGCAGTGATTGGCCAGCTAGAAGCAAGAGAGGAAGACATGGAGGGAGACCCTTGAGATAATGGGCCTTCTTCCTTTTAATAAAAACTAATCCTGCTGCTGCTGCTGCCTCTGCTAAGTTGCTTCAGTCGTGTCCGACTCTGTGCGACCCCAGAGACGGCAGCCCACCAGGCTTCCCCATCCCTGGGATTCTCCAGGCAAGAACACTGGAGTGGGTTGCTATTTCCTTCTCCAGTGCATGAAAGTGTACAGTGAAAGTGAAGTCGCTCAGTTGTGTCCGACTCTTAGCGACCCCCTGGACTGCAGCCTACCAGGCTCCTCCATCCATGGGATTTTCCAGGCAAGAGTACTGGAGTGGGGTGCCATTGCCTTCTCCGAACTAATCCTGAGAAGTTATCTAAAAGAAGTTCTTGCCCATGTTTTTTATACTCCTCAGTGACAGCGATGTTGTAGTTCCACAAAACAGAAAAACTTGAAAGTTACTCAGGCTTTACTTAGTCTACAAAGATTTTTAAGGTTAAACTGTGAATTCTTTAAGAATTTGGGTAACTAAAGGCATCTCAAATTAGTAAATGAAATAAAGTCCATTCTTAGAAAACAAAAATTAGAATTTCGCCTAGCAATTCAACAAGGACATTTTCCTTTGGCTAGCTTTTTTCTCTCTAACACTAGCATATGGGCATTTAAATTTGGAACTCCTTTTTATCTCTAGCTCTCATTTCATGCTTGGATTAGATAAATTTGTTTTTATTTTTTATAATTTTTTAAAGTAAATATTTTGACAAAAGTGCATTTTAACCAAGTATCTCTGAAGTTATTTTTAATATAGAATGTATGAAATTGAAATATGCTATGATGGAAGAAGTATCACAGCTGATGGTTATATAGCATTTGAGTCCATGCTGTTTTATGCTTTCATTAACTTTATGGAAGTAAGTCCATGACCGCATTCACTGCTCATTTTCCTTGCAGTTTTCTCCGGGTAGGATTTGATCCAAAATAGTACATGCTGAAGGATATTTGTGTGATGTTGGTACTCGGCACTCACTTTTCATAGTGTTCATTTGTAATAAATTTTAGCATTTTCCCACATTTTCTCATGAGGATTGAAAAAAATATCTTGTATGTTGCTTTATGAGACACTTGACTGCTTAGATGATGATCTGATGTTTAGCCGCATTTCTGGTGACTACATAGAAAGTTATTTTTCTGTATTAGTTCATTCAGGATGAAAAAGATGAGAGAGGCGCAAGTGGTGTAAAACATAGTTGAAATAAACTGATTTTGTTTAAAATGAACAACAACAACAAAAAACAAGTCAAAGTAAACCCCACTGAGCTGTGCAGATCATTCACACCTTTGGATAAAATGACTTGAAATCCAAAATGCATCATTGATTGAAAAATAATGACTTCTCGAAAGTTTTGATTTCTGCTTAGGGTGAGATGTTTGGGATATCAAGTGAATTGTATTTCCTAATAGTTAAGACTTCATCTGTTCTTGGAGGGGATGGAGTAATCATGTAGATCAAATGAGAAGGCCCACTTATTTTGGGGAAAATGTAAATTGTGTAATTTAAAAGAAGACTGATTTTAATGGAAAAAAACAGTAGTTGTTGGTGACTGATTAGGGGATATGATTTGGTGATATGATTTTTGAGTCACAAATCATTTTAATAATTTGGTAAAAGCTAAGGACATCCTTTCCCCATCGAAAAGAAGCACATTCACAAATATGTGAGAAGTGTTCATACAATTTCAGTTGGATTTCTGGAAGGCCATCCATGGGGGTGAAGTTAGAACATACACAGATGCCAAGTCTTTCTCTAGAGACTGTAGTGAATTGACGTAAGTTGGGTTTGTCCTTCATGACACTTAGTTTTTGTCAAATAAGTTTGAGGGAGGGGGACTCCTTCTCTACTAGTCTACACCACGGTCATTAGGGAAACAGGCTCCGAACAGTTGATGCAGTTTGTTCCATGAGCTTGACTGAAGGCTCAGATCTCTGTTCTCTTTGGTGCCTCAACTGGCACTTTGTCTGGAAGGTTCATCCCGGCAGATACAGTGACATTTTAGAAGCAGGATTCGGTCACTTCCTCCTACACCCAAAACTGGACACAGGACCTTCTGGAGATGAAACTTTGGGAGCTGTCTCCAAGGGTAAGAGCTACGGACATCACTGACTCGTCTGCCCTGTCAGCTTAGAGTGTGTCTTATCCCTGAATTGTTCAGTCAGTTCACGTGTCTTGCATTCTGTTACTTTCAGTAAGTGAAACCCATTTCTGGCAAGAATTCTGCACAGAAACAAGGTACTGTTTTTACAAAAAAAGCACCCTCATTTCTGACATTTAATGTACCAGTTAGCAAACACTAAGTTGTTACTTGAGATATTGATAATAGAAATAGCTATACTCATGTCTGGAATTAGGATTCTGGTTAGAGCACCCTGAAAGTCCCTAGACTCCAGGTTTGAACTACAGAAACTTCCTTCTTTATGCTCAAATATTTAAATTAGCTGACAGACATTGTAACGACAGATAATTGTATGTTTTCTCTCAATGAGACCCTTGTTTCGCATCCACCTGCTTGTAATCATTTTCCTATCGGGGTTGATTTCAGTCCCACGTTTGAAGTGTTCCAGCATGTGTTCACATGGTCCCTGTCTTGTGATGTGCTCTCCAGTACGTTTCCTTGTGTGTGGCTATAATATAGTGGCTGCCGAATGAGTTTTGATTGAATGAATAATGGACAGTCAAAATGCCCGCTGAATAGAACGTCAGACGGCATTTTAAATTTGGAAGAATTTTAGATTTACACAAAAGTTGCGAAGATAATGTAGAGTTCCTGTATACCCTTCACCCAGTATTGCTGTGAAGTCTTGTTTTTACCCATTCCTCACCGTTGACCTCTTCCATCACTGCAGTGCTTTTGTTACAACTGAGAAACTTGCCTTGGTACATTACCGTTAAGTCCACACCATGATTTATCCAGAGTTCACGAGTTTCCTTTTCTCTGTTCCAGGATTTCATCCCGGATTGCGTTTGACGGTCATGTCTTCTTGGTCTCTAGTCAGTGACAGTTCCTCAGACTGTCCTTGTTTTTGACAGTTTTGAGGAATACTGTCTTGAAGAATGTCAGCTGTTCTGTAGAATGTCCTTAAGTTTGCATTTGTCTGTTATTTTTCCTCATATTTAGAGTGGGGTTATGGTTTGAGGGAGGAAGATCAGAGATGAAGTGCCACTTATCAGGAGTACCTACTAAACAAATTTTTAATATTTCAGTGTCAGAGTGGAGAGGTGGAGAGAGCAAGAAGGTGAAATTTTAAATCAGTTTTGCCATGCTAAAAATTGTGGTAAGGATAAGGCAAGGACTCTGAAGCTTAAAGAAAAACATAAACTTATCTGGGGGAATTCAGTCCTAAATACTCATGTCGTGCATTGTGCTGTATGTAGGAGAGTTGATAGTATTTACTTTATTTAAATGCTTGAGTGATACAAATCAGAGCAATGAAAAGGCCGGTGGTATAATAGATAATGCACATCAAGGTAGTACTGCAGTGATCTTTAAAAAGTCTCTCAAATAACCAATTTTTTGAAGTCAGAAACATTCTTAATGGTATTTTTTTTTTCCTTTGCGGCTCTGTGTTTTGCTTTCCCTGTGTTCTTCTGCATTAGGGTTGATATTTTTCAGGCCGAGTTAATGATATTGAGAAACATTTCAAAGCATTTGACACCAGAGTAGTTTATCCCTTAATTAATGGTGAGGTGGTTTTGCAGACGGATGACACACTTTAATCTGTTGCAGAGACTAGTCTTGTTAGTTATTGATTAGTGATGAATAAATTACTGCCACTTTTAATCAGAAGAAAATTTCTTTTGAGGATAATTAATCAGATTCATATATTTCCCAACCAGTGTTGGGTTGTCATCTTTTTTAGCGGCAAGAATGAACTTGCCTGCTTCTGCCCTGGATAAATTCAGGATGGAGCAGACAGGCTTCCAGGTTTGTATTTTGATCTTTACTTTCATTTAGGCCGACGAGAAGTGTACTTACTTAAAAATTACTTCAAACCGCCTTTCCTGTTGAGTAGCTTTTGAACTACCTGCCTGACAGATGGTGTTGGAAGTAATTACTGAAATCATGTGTTTACCTGTACGTGGACATGTGTGCACCAGATGCACTCTGTTTACCCAGTGCTGCTGATTTCTTAAAGGAGTAGACACCTTCTGGATAGAGTTGCATAACTTAGGAGAAGGAATACAAGCTCTGCCAGCCAGAGCGCTCCAGCCCTCAGTTGCAAACTCAGCTGTACTGAGAAGGACATTGATTTCTGTGTCTTCATGAGTGGTCACATTAGTTGAAAGAACCACTTTCAGTTATTATTTACCTTTCCTTCTTTTGACTTAGTATTTTTTTTTTTTACCTGCCTACTAATTAAGCAAATAACCCCCGCCCCCAACTGTATACTCAACAGTAGTTAAGAGTGATCAAACTTTTAATATGATGATTATCACTTATTATATTATTTATACTCAATATTTTAAAAACTATGTTTTCTAGACCACATGGTAAAGGTATATCTACTTTCTCTATTTCTACATTCTGACTTTGGAGATCTGGCCTTGCATTAAGCATTTTTTAAAAAACAATTTGTGGGTAATTACCTTATTCATTGAAGTTGGAGAATACCTACTTTTAATGTTTTATTTATTAACCATCAAATCTGAGTTTATGTTTTCCCCCTCATTTCTATTTTACTCCTGTTTAAATAAAAATTTAAAAACTTAAATGATAATGAGCACTTTTTCACATATGTGCCTGAAGTGTTCAGGTTTGAAACTCAGTACATTTAGCTGTCTATAAATCCTGAGAAACAAGGGAAGTCATTGTTTCAAGATTTTGACAGGTGCAAAACTGTAAATAATTACAGGCCTGGGCAGAAACTAGAACAGAAGTTGCAGAGCAGCTGGCAGGCCTGACCTGTGACAGGTCTGACCTGAGTTAAGTAGCCTAGATTTCATGGCAAGCTCAGATTTGTTTTATAGCACAAAATTCACCTTCTGCTATAAGACTTCAGTGATTGAGACTAGATACCAGCTGCAAAGGGAGAAACATATACAGAATATTGAGAAAGGAAACTGTCCATTGAGCCACCTTTTGTGTGACTTCACAACCAGATGGAATTTTTATAGATGAGTTTTTAAATTGATTTACATGTTGACTGAAATAAATCACTCAACACCCAAGGAGGAGGGTGGTCTGGCCTTTTTTCTTAAAAAGTAATTTTTTATATTATCTGTTTCTAAAACATCTTGATTTTCAGCCTTAGGAGCATAGCTGACTTTTTTAAAGAATAAAGCAATTTTAGTTATACTTGCGAATACCTGAGTTGTCCTTTTCTTGGTTTTCTTAGAAAATAATGCAAATTTTTAATGGAATGGGGTTTTATTACCTTCACGTTCCGTTAGGCAGTTCCCCATTTTAAATTGCCAGGTTTGTTGTTTCCCCCTCCATGCACCATGTTGTTATTGCTGGGGAAGATTATAATAATAATTAACAGGAAAACATGGAGTAATATAGTTAGTAAAATCATATTAGTAAAAATTAGTGAAATAAAACTTCTGTTATATTTTGGGCTACAACTCTTTTGGAGGGAAGAATATAATGGCAGTAAGTATGTAAGCATGACATTATGTAACCAGTTTTACAGGTAATATATTTTCAGGAATATATTTAATGCTTACATGTGCACATACGATTCATTGTGGTATTAATTTAAACTTTGAAAACTGCTAAAAGTTTCAATTATTAGGGAAATAGTGAAGTTTAATTTATGATCAATTTAAACATGAACTAAAGATCTTTATTGTTAATTGTTTATTGTTTATTTTGAGAACATTTAAAAGTAACAGGCCTGTATTGTGAGGTTCACTCAGCATGATGTTCAAGGTGTCTCAGGAATTAAGCACTGTTCTAGGCACTGGGGCTTCATTGAATACAAAAACACTTAGCTTACATGGGCACAGAGAGAAATAAATATGCATTGATAAGTTATTTATTGAGGTATACCAAATACTCTTAAGTCCTGAGGACATAGTAGTGATTAAAGCAGATCTTTTATACAGTCTTTTATGTGTCTTGAGACACCCATATGCAGGTCAGGAAGCAACAGTTAGAACTGGACATGGAACAATAGACTGGTTCCAAATAGGGAAAGGAGTACGTCAAGGCGGTATATTGTCACCCTGATTATTTAACTTATATGCAGAGTACATCATGAGAAACACTGGGCTGGAAGAAGCACAAGCTGGAATCAAGATTGCTGGGAGAAATATCAATAACCTCAGATATGCAGATGACACCACCCTTCTGGCAGAAAGTGAAGAGGAACTAAAAAGCCTCTTGATGAAAGTGAAAGAGGAGAGTGAAAAAGTTGGCTTAAAGCTCAACATTCAGAAAACGAAGATCATGATATCTGGTCCCATCACTTCATGGGAAATAGATGGGGAAACAGTGGAAACAGTGTCAGACTTTATTTTTCTGGACTTGAAAATCACTGCAGATGGTGACTGCAAGCCATGAAATTAAAAGATGCTTACTCCTTGGAAGAAAAGTTATGACCAACCTGGATAGCATATTAAAAAGCAGAGATATTACTTTTCCAACAAAGGTCCATCTAGTCAAGGCTGTGGTTTTTCCAGTGGTCACGTATGGATGTGAAAGTTGGACTGTGAAGAAAGCTGAGCACTGAAGAATTGATGCTTTTGAACTGTGGTGTTGGAGAAGACTCCTGAGAATCCCCTGGACTCCAAGGAGATTCAACCAGTCCATTCTAAAGGAGATCGGCCCTGGGTGTTCTGTGGAAGGAATGATGCTGAAGCTGAAACTCTAATACTTTGTCCACCTCATGCGAAGAGTTGACTCATTGGAAAAGACTCTGATGCTGGAAGGGATTGGGGGAAGGAGAAGGGGACGACAGAGGATGAGATGGCTGGATGGCATCACTGACTTGATGGACATGAGTTTGAGTGAACTCCAGGAGTTGGTGATGGACAGGGAGGCCTGGCGTGCTGCAGTTCATGGGGTCACAAAGAGTCAGACACGACTGAGCGACTGGACTGAACTGTTATGTCTTTCATATAGTTTACATCGTAGTTGGAGGAGAGAGGTAATGGGTAATTCTGGTGACAAATGTTATGAAGAAAATGAAAGCAAAGTCTTGGGAGAGATTGGGGATTCTACTTTGGATAGAATGGTTGAGAAAGATTAAGATTTCTCTGATCAGGTGACATTTGAGCTGAGACCTGAATGAAATATGGTGCTAACAGTGGAGATATTTGAGGAAAGACTACTCCCAGCGAATGGAATAGCGGTGGGAAAGTGCTGGGATAGGAACGTGCTAGGTTGTTCAGTGAACAGCTAGGACAGACCAGTGTGGTGGTGGAGAGGGAGCCAGTGGAAGAATCGTAGGTGATGAGTTCACTTCTGCTTAATGAATGGCTGTGCTTGTATATCAGGAGTAAAGTCACGTGGGGCCAAGCTAAATTCTATATGAAGTGACAGTGGTGTAAAACAAGAAAATAAGGATCTGTGGAAGATGTCCCTAGACCAGACCAGGAAATAGTAGCGTCAATTTGCTCATTGTTCCTGAACTTAAATCTCACTTCTGTGACTCTCTTGGCGATTTACTCTTTCAAAGTGGAACTCTACGTGGTATAGTCCATGCCCTGAGGTCTGTATAAGTTGTTGAATTTATGGTGTGCCAATACCCATTACAGTGTGGCCATCCGGTTAATTGCAACAAAGAATATGAGGTTTGGAATAAATGGGTCAGAAAGCCTGACTGAAATGAGAATAACAATTCACATTCAATTAAAATGTGCACAGCCTGCAATAATTTTTCATTGTAGTAGGGTTAAGGGAGACCAGAAGTAGAATGATAATTAATAGTTGTAAATTTAAAAGTCAGCTTTATTCCAAGTGTTAATTTTTCCTGGAAGTGTTGTGCAAAACGGTCAAGTTCCAGAAATTGTAGAAACACAGATCATAGTGTTTATAATTGACAGGCATGCTAGGTAGCTGACCTCAAGTGTGAACTAATTAACTCAGGGGTTGTGTAATATGCTTTAGTAAAAGCAGATATTTAAAAATAATTGCTTTTTTTCATTTTACCAAAGAAAATATTTATGGAGTTTTAATTTATTGTAATATCACTGAGCACTTTTTTTTTTTTTTTTTTTTGGCGATTTTCAATTTTGACACAGGTATCAATAAATGAAATTTTGTTTCAGGCATAATATTATTCAGTTTATTCACAAAATATTTATAAAGAACATAACTATTATAAAGCTACCATATTTAAAACAGTGCAGGTTTTTGAAACTCAGTGATGATTATTGAAATGCCATACAAAGGTAAGACTAGTTAAATCTGTACCATTCAGAGACGTATTTCACCAAGAAGGCTTCTACATGTAAACAGATTGTGTTTAAAGTTCTTTTGCAAAAACTTGGCAGAATTCGGGATTCATTTTTGCTCATGAGTAATAATATATATGGTACTTGATTTTCGGCCAAGCTGAAAATGGATTAGGAATCTATTCAAATGGATTTTAGAGACAACTCTAGTGCAGTCTTGAGCAGATCTAATTTCCAGTAAAAACCTGTAGCTTTTCTCTTCCTGGTGCACGTGTTTCAGCAGCACACTCCTCCTCGAGTCTGTTTAGGGTTACTTGTCTGCTGCCTGTGTCGCTTTGTAGCCTGTGGTGGGTAAGGAAGTTTGTATTCATAGGATTGCTTCATGTATTGGGTCTATAGGTAAGGCTGTTATTTATGTCACCAAACAGTTAACCTGTCACTAGCTCTTCCCCGGGTCAGCAATTCTTACCCATGGGTCACCATCCCTTGATTCTCAGCCATAAGAAAGCTGAGGTGATGGGCAGGGAAGCCCCTGACCCCACCATATGCTTCTCACCTTGTCCTGCAGTAGAGGTGGTGAATGCTGAGTACCTTGCCTTCTTTCTACTTAGTGGCCCAAGGTGTTTCCTGTGAAGATTTCATTGACTTAACTTGCTCTAATGAGGGGATCCCCACCCCTTTCACTAACTTTGCCTGCTGCAAGGGTGCAGGGTTGTTTGTGGTTGGGCATTGGCTGGAGGGTGAATTGTGTGGTGGGGGAAAATAGATAGGGAGGAAAGAAGAAAAAATCACTCATCCTAATTCCTTTTACTTTACATTAGGCTTTCCGGGTCTGTTTGGGCAAATTTGAAGTAGTGATCAGATGCCTGTAGGTTGACCCATCCAGCTTTTGCCTACTTTCCACTCTCACATTTCTATTAAAAATATCCTACAAGTCAAATTCAAGGAAGCTGGCCACACATTTCTCCTTGCTCTTGACTTTATTTCAGATTTGTAACATCTCACCTTTATTTACTGAAACAGGTGTGTTCGTTTAATTGGGCCCCCTAATTTTACAACAGAGGAGGCAGAATACCATCAAATATATAACCGTGTTTAAGTACAGAAGCATATTTAAGTCCCTAACTGTGTGTCTGTGTTTATGTGTATCATTTGTGCGTCTGTTATAGAGAGTAATAATCCGGGAGGACAGCGTCTGCCTCTCACCTGCTGTCTTTATGATGTGAAGGGACGAGTCACACGAGTGACTGTATAACTGTACAGAGTACTCGGAAGACAGTTTCACTTGCCTAAGTCCTTGCTGCCTGTCATAAAGATGAAAAGTTTGAGCCATCTGTTACTTAAAAAAAAAATTTTACCCTGGTGTACCACCTGGTGTTTAACTAGGCCCTGGGATTTGTTCCAGATACAGCACTGCTTCATTGAACAAATATTGGGGTGAGGGGTGGGTAGGGTTTGGTGATTACTTCTGCAACTTGGGAGGGGCCCTTTTCACTGAGTCTTGAACAATGTTATTTAGATCATTGTTATCTCCTATTGTGGTTTGCCCATCGTTAAAACCAATTTTGTCTTAATTTTGAAAATTGGATATGAGGAGTAACATGACACAAAAACAACATCATACAATGCTGGAGATAATGTTCTGTGCAGCATGATTTAATTTGGAGCAGCGGATGGCCACCTGCTAGGCCTTTGTTCTTGTGGCAGTCTGGCAAGTGGCCCCAGTGTTTTGGGTCCTTCGTTGGTCACGTGGCCGTGGAGCTCTGCCGGGTTTAGTTGCAAACCATTAATCTGGTAGCACTGAACGATGGAATATTTGACTGCTGGGTGTTTGAATTAGGAAAACAAATCCCTTTTAAAGTTGTTATTCAGCAATCACAGAATGCTTTTATCTTGTTGATATAACATCTGAGTCCTTACATTTTATCTGAGGTTGGGTTATTCTTATCTACAACATAGTAACGAAAACCTAATAGTAGTATTTGGCATTATGGTAACTAGCTACCATATAGCACCTGTCTGCTTACCCACTGTGGTAGAGTAAGCCTGTAATTCAGTGACCAACCTGGGACCCTCTGAGAGCGACAGAGAGCCACTAAAAATTATACTGGGCTTAGAGGCATACATAAGGATATATGAATACTGTATGTCTAAAACATGGGCATTTTTATCATCCCCTGTGATCAGGAATAACCAAATATTCCATGTGCATTTAAGGATTTCTTTATTTAAATTGCATTAATTGTGGCTGGTATAGAGTAGGCATTCAGTATTTGCAATTGAATAAATGTTTATATTTTTAAAATGTTTAAATCTTCCTGCTATTTAAAAATACTTGTCTTTAAAAATGTACATTTATAAGCAACTTTGGGTTAAAAATCCTCTGTGTATTTTCCCGCTATTTGGGCCCAGTCTCAGGCTGCCCCATAGTGATAGTTCCCATTGGCTTATGGTTTGAACTCTGAAGCCATTCCATTATGTAGTATACTAGAAAGGTAGCGATAGCACTTGAAAATTGCAATTGCCTATGGTCCTGTCTAAAATAATTTAAAATACATATTAAAAGAGGGAGCCATTTAGTCAAGTGCTTATGACTTAGCCTAGTAACTTACTTTACCTTGTTACTTGAAGTTGTTAAACAATTCATTGGATACTTAATGATTCCTTAATTTCTTCTGACAAAATCAGGATACCAAGTTATTCAGTTTAGTTATCTAATAGTACCCAGCCAGAGAGATTCATAATATGGGAGCACTGAAATTCTGGACAATTTTTATGCAGAGCTTTAAGTTTGCGTTTATCACTTTAAAATTTTTCTTTAAGTTTTCTCTATTAGCCTTTATTTTTTACATATGAGACATAGAAGAGGGTGCAGGAATTTCTCTCTTTTTCTATATGAGATAATCAGATGGTGTCTCTTGCTCATGTTGGCCATCTCATGAGGTGGATTTTGAACCCTGGAATGTGGGTTACAGTGTGGTGGGTTTTGAAAAGTCAGTTGTGGTTTAGAGGTAGTCTGTGATGTGGGCTGGGAACTTCAGTGTTTTCTGCTGGTCTGAGATAGGTTTTTAAAAAAATTTTTAAAGAGAGGTGTTAGAAGATCTGGGGTTCTAGACCTTGTTAATTGGTCTGACATGCCATTTGTCCTAGTCTCTTTCCTTCTAATGTGAAAATTGAAATATATGTTAAATTCCCATTTCTTTACTCGTTGTGTCTATGTCTTGATGATTTCATAGTCTTGACCTTCCTCCATCTTTCCCTTCTTTTTAACAACTCTGACCTGACTTTTTTTCTCTTTATTTCAATTTTTTTTCTTACTGTTCTCGGGTCATGTTTCTCTGACTTTTTCTTCATGTTAGTAAGAGTTCATGCAGTCTTCTTGTTTATTTCTGCTCTCAGTTCAGTTCCGTTCAGCTGCTCAGTCTTGTCCGACTCTTTGCGACCCCATAAATCGCAGCACGCCAGGCCTCCCTGTCCATCACCAACTCCCGGAGTTTACTCAAACTCATGTCCATCGAGTTGGTGATGCCATCCGGCCATCTCATCCTCTGTCATCCCCTTCTCCTCTCACCTTCAATCTTGCCCAGCATCGGGGTCTTTTCCAATGAGTCAATTCTTCGCATCAGATGGCCAAAGTATTGGAGCTTCAGCTTCAGCATCAGTCCTTCCAATGAACACCCAGGACTGAGCTCCTTTAGGATGGACTGGTTGGATCTCCTTGCAGTCCAATGGTTCATAATTTTCAGATACTGATCATGATAGAACTTGCTCAGTGCTTCCTGATTTTTATACAGTAGAACTGAATCCATGAAGAAGATTTTTATTTACTTGTTAATTATCTTTCCCTCTTTGCAGTGGAAGCTTCCAGGGCATTCTGCCTTGTTTATAGCCCTATTCCCAGAGCTGAGAAGTATGCTTGGTGGCTAATAACTATGTGAAAAAATGAATAGAAATACTTTAGTTTCCTGATAGTTTATTAAGTCAAGATATTAATTAGGGAGGGTCTTGGAGTTCCTTTGCTCTAGAGAAAACCTGAGTCTTGGCTGGTATTTGAACATCTCTTGAGGGGGGAGGTTCTTTGTAGTGATTCTTGTTGTAATAATATAGGTTTACAGCCTCTTCTCTTTCTAGTGCATTTTGTATAGACTTGATTTTACTATTTCATGAGTTAAGATCCTTTTTGCTGCAAGTAATAGAAATCTCAGCTGAATTTCACTTACACAATAAGGAAGTGGATTGTTCTCAAAACAGGAAGCCTTGGGAAGCTTCAGGGTGGGTTGACTGAATTTAATTGTTGTCATAAGAGATCTAGGTTCATTTATTCTTTTTCCTCTTCCTTTTATATTCTTACCTTTATCCTTAAACCTGGTCCTTTTTGTGGTTATAAGGACAGGAGCAACAGGTGAGTCCCTATTTTACTAAAAGTGGGGAAGAGACTGGCTTTTCCTTCTCTGAAGACCTAAGCAAGACTTTCTGCTGTATCATTGGTCCAGACTGACGTCAGACTACTTCCTGAGCACTGGCAGAGAAGACGGAAGTATAGCAATTGACTTGGACTCCTCATCTCTAGTGAAATAGATACTGGAATCGGGTACAACACTAAAATCTCATATAAACTAGCCTTTTAAAATAAATTTCTAAAGACTGTTGATTTCCTGAGTTCCAGGTTAGTACTTCCCAAAGGAATGAGGTTCTTAACCAAGAGGATGCTGAGTGAAGTCAACGTTATCATGATAATTGCTTCATTAGGGAAATTATAGTGTTTAAAAAAATGTGACAATTTTGGTCTGTCTTGCCAAAGTCTAATAAATATGATATGCTGCAGTGTTTTTATAAAGTAGAAAGTAGATGTGTTAAAGGCAGAACCATCACTCCCCCTTAAGTATATTTACACTGATAACAATTGGTTTGTTTAAATTATTTAAATAAAACTAAATCTTGTTGACTTGAAAAGTAGAAAAGATAAATAGGACATAGTGAAGCTTACTTAAAAAAAAAATAAAAAGTCAATATACAAGGCAATGTGCATCTGTCACCTAAACTTACTAAAAGGTTTTTGATTTACTTGAACATACAGTAATGGATTATTTTTGTTTGGCTAAGAATTATCAGTAAATATTTAATGCACAACTTAGAAGCACTATGATATTGTAGAGAAAGCACTGAATTAGGCATTTGAATCCAGATTTCTAGTTCTGATTCTGGCCCTGACAATCTGATTTCTAGTGAAACAGTCAGCCTCTGTGAGCCCTCCTTTCTTTATCTGTAAAAGAGTTCCCCTTTAGTTTCCTAAAAATGTTGTGCACTTCATTGGTTGAAACCATTCCTTTCTTGGGAATTTAGTGACATATCCTTTTCTTTTAGAGGTGTGGTTTTTAGTGTAGTTAACATTATATGTACTTTATTTGCACTAGGAGGGACAGGTAAAAAGTGAGTCCTGGTTCTGAGATAGATAGGTGTTCGGTGTTTAGTGCATATCGTACTTATAGAAAAGAGTTTTTCTGTTCTGAAACATACATATTAACTCATCAGAAAGGCAAGTATTTTGTAGGTATAAGTGTCTTACATTTTCCCAGCACTTCTTGTACCTCATTTGCCAAAATGAACTTCTGATGATGTCTGGCATCTGGAATAATGTCAGGCTAGGAGAAGGCAATGGCACCCCACTCCAGTCCTCTTGCCTGGAAAATCCATGGACAGAGGAGCCTGGTAGGCTGCAGTCCATGGGGTCGCTAAGAGTCGGACGTGACTGAGCGACTTAACTTTCACTTTTAAGTTTTATGCAATGGAGAAGGAAATGGCACCCCACTCCAGTCCTCTTGCCTGGAGAATCCCAGGGACGGGGGAGCCTGGTGGGCTGCTGTCTCTGGGGTCGTGTAGAGTCAGACACGACTGAAGCGACTTAGCAGCAGCAGCAAGTTTATAAATAAAATGCAGATGCCTAGATTTCCTAGATCAACTGTGATTCAGTAAAAAGAGGTATGGATTTGGAGTCATAAGAGTTGATTAAAATAAATAGTCGCCATTCAGCCTATGAAAGGGTAAAGCGGCGCCGCTGAGGGTGACTCTTGCCGGTTGTTAGGCAGGAGCATCTCGTAGTGACTGTCACTGTCCTGTCCAGTTGTGGCGAGCAAAGAGGCAAGGCCTGCACTGAGGCGAAAAAAAAAGTTGGTTCACATTCTGGCTTAGCCAGTTAAGAAGAAAGCCTGGGAGTACAGTAGAGTAATACGGACACTGGGGTTTGTTTGGCTTTGCTGCTACATTAATATATTGTGATGAACCAAGACATTTCTGCTTGGGTGCCTTTGGCTGTAAGCAGCAAAAGACTCAACCAAAAATAGCCTGAACCGTGAGGGTTTTATCATCTCACGTAGTAGGAAGCCTGGAGATCACAGTTTGGTTTGGTTAATTTCGTGGCAGCAGTGTCTGCTACGATACACGGTCCTTTTGATGCTGCTCTTCTTTCTTTGTGGCAGTATTGCTATCGTAGCCATAGTTTCCAGTATTATGTGCACTTACAGTGCACAGCCAGTGAAGAGAGAGATTACCCTCATCATTCTCTTTTTCAGTAGAGTCAAAACTCCAACTGCATACCTCTGGCTAGAATTGGATCCCAAAGTCAGACCTAAAAGTTACTAGCAAGGAGAATGGAGACATCTTCACTGACTTCTTTAGACTGTTTTTTTTTTTTTTTTTTTTAAACCTGACCTGGGATTTGGGGAGACATTCCCAAGCACAATGCCTCAAAGGACTGACAACAAAACAAAATCAAGTTTCTGTTCGTAAGAAAAAAGGTATGCGTTGGGAGAAGAGATATGAGTTGGCAAGCAATAGTGAGCACTCCAGCTTTCTCAGAATCTAATAGGAGATGCATATAAACCAAGAGACTGTGGTAATAGAATACGATACAGTCTATGTTAGGGAAATGTATCAGGCACTACAGAAGAATACACAAAAAACTTAAGACCTAAAGTTACAGTGGTTAGAAAAGACTTTTCTGGAGGAAATGACATCTAAGTTGTTACTTGAAGAATGAGTGTAAATCAGGCAATTATTAGTCATGGGGCCATGCTTCTTTTCCCCACATTTGTAAGAGGTCAAAACCTAGTCACGATAGTGTATCTGAGACTATTTTAAGAAAAGTTTTAGGGCAAAAGTTTTGGATCCAATACCCAACAGTTTTAAGCCCCATTACCTATAGCTATAACAATTAATGTTCAGAATGTTTCTTATTCTTCAAGTAAAAGTTAGATAATAACTTTCCAAGGGCCATATATTTTTAGTATGAAGAGTCTAAGAATCAGAGAACTGTAATTGCGATATTCTTAACTCTTATACGAAGCAGCTATTACTTACCTGATGCCTTGTAGTGAGAAAAGTGTTGAGTACAACAGAACCTAGGATGACGTTCATTATTCAGGAAGCAGAGATGAGAGACCTTTCCTTTGGATTTGGATGCAAAGCATGTGCAGTTGGCCCTTTTTGATAGAAAAGAGATGGATTTCCCCACTTGTTTCACAGAAGGGAGATCAGGAATTCTGACTGGAACATGCTTCATTTGAGATGGTTACTAGACAGCTGTTTATATAGATGAGGTTGAGATTTAAGAGAAGTATTTGGGAATCCTCATTCTGTTATATAAAGCCATGAGCCCGAAGAAGTTTGCTTAGGGAATTGGGGTAGACAGAAGAGAAGACCAAGGACTAGGAGCCAGCAGAGGGGGCTCAGTCCAGGTGGAAGAAACCAGGGGTGTTTTGTCTGAGAAGCCAGTGAAGGATACGTCTCAGGAACAGAGAGCGGTCAGCTGTGTAAGTGCTGCTGAGAAATTGAGTCAGTTGCAGACCGAGAATTGATCTGCTGAGTTTGTCCACTGGGAGCGAGCTGGTGGTGGTTCTTGCTGAGCAGTTGCAGTGGAGGAGAGGTGGGGATGGATGTAGGACTGATGTGAGTGAATTTAAAACAGAATGAGAGAGTAAGACAGGGTACAGATTGCAACTTAAAGGAGGTTTGGTGTATAAAGCAAAGCAGAAATGGAGCTAGAGAGTTTTTGTTTTGTATTTTTATTTTAAAAAAGAAAAAAAACAATTTATTTGGCTGCACCAGGTCCTAGATGTGGCACGCGGGATCTTAAGTTGCAGCACACAGGATAGCTCAGCTGGTAAGGAATCCGCTTGCAATGCAGGAGACCCCACTTTAATTCCTGGGTTGGGAAGATCCCCTGGAGAAGGTATAGGCTATCCACTCAGTATTCATGGGCTTCCCTGGTGGCTCAGACGGTAAAGAATCAGCCTGCAATGCAGGAGACGTGGGTTTGATCCCTGGGTTGGGAAGATCCCCAGGAGGAGGGCATGGCAACCCACTCCAGTATCCTTGCCTGGAAAATTTCCACGGGCAAAGGAGCCTGGCGGGACTACAGTCAGTGGGGTCACAAAGAGCTTGACATGACTGAACAACTGAGCACACACGTGAGAGCAGAGTGTGCACGAGCGACTGGGATCCCGCATCCAAGCAGAAGTATTGGGCTTACTTGGCAGTAAGGACAGTTGATTTCTTTTAACAGATGTGGACACTGAGCAAGTAGTTTGATAGACACAGTGGTGGAAGGAAACAGCAGTTCTCTTCTGATTGCTCCTGATTTTCAGTGAAATAAGAAGTAAGATCATCTGCTGAGAACCTTAAAGGAGAGAGGCCATGTCAGATCAATAAAAAATGTTTTATTTTCTAAATACTATTTTAGAAATAGATTTTTCCCTTAGCTGTTGGGTTTTGTTGTTGCTCTGGTGGTTAGCAGTCTATGCCCAAATACATTTTATTTAAACAGGGAGAGTTGAATTTCATTAGGGCTCGAACATCATACATCAGACTCAACCTTCTCTCCTCCCACCACCTTTAGAGTATGGGGATTTGAAATTCTGTAACCATAGGAAAGGTTTGGGGTTTTCTCTGTGTTCTGGTTCTTTAATTTTGCAGTGGTAGAGAGGGAAGATGGAGTCACCGAGCTCAGTTACTTTCTGCAGCATCTACTTGCTTACAAGACTTGCCAGTATTTGAAAACACATTCCTTCTACAGTGAAGTGTTCCAACTTCTGAAGCTCCAGTGGCCTCCCTACCCCTCTAGTGAGGGTGACCCAAGTAGAGAGATGCTTTTGTCCAGTTTTTAAGTGAAGTCTCATCTTTCTTCTTCAGCAGGTAGCAATCTTTCCCATATATTATTTTTTTTCTGAGTATTTTGATGTATCCCTTTTGTTTTAAGTTCTAGAGCCTAATGTTAATTTCCCTTCTTATTCTTGTATTCCATTTTTTTTTTTAGCTTGCTTCTCTAACCTTCATTTTCCTTATTTGCAAAGTAATAATCCATCCATTAACTCACAGGTTCTTCATGAAGATTGCATGAGGCAGCATGTAATGTCTGTGAAAATCGTTCTGAAAAAGCCTAACGTGATGTAAAAAGGAAAATTCTATGGTCATGATGATCATTTTTGTTGTCCTCTAGGAGACATGGACCATCCTTTAGACTCTTGGGTTTCACCTTTCAGGGATGTTCATTTCTTGTGTTCTTATTTCTTTTCTGTTTGGCGCTTAATGTAGTGACTTGAATGTTACTTGGAATTTTGATGGCTGGAGTTTAAATTTGAACACTATAAACTGGAGGTGAGAGAAAGGAAATGGAATTTTTTTACCTGTTTTCATTATTGTCACTTTTTAAAGCCACAGTAATTTCTGTCACAGTTTTACAAATGGATTTGTGAAATCATAAACCAGAATTTAAAATATTCAACATGAAATTTCTTCTTCTGTTTTCATTTGCTGATTTTCAACTCTATTGGAGCTCAGTGGGGTGTAAAAAGATTGAGCATCCATCACAGCTTTTTGGGGGGAATTTTCAAAGAAATTTTATTTTTTTGTAGTTAAATAAAACTTTCTTTTTTTAAAAAAATTTTTATTTTAACTTTAGTTTACTTTACATTACTGTATTGGTTTTGCCAAACATTGACATGAATTCACCACGAGTGTACATGCGTTCCCAAACCTGAATCCCCTCCCACCTCCCACCCCATACCATCTCTCTGGGTCCTCTCCTTGCACCAGTCCCAAGCATCCTGCATCCTGCATCGTACATCGACTGGCGATTCATTTCTTACATGATAGTATACATGTTTCAGTGCCAT
>SJYQ01096206.1:146907-173599 GCA_006410935.1 Redunca redunca
ACCTAGGAATATATCTACCTAAAGAAACTAAAGACCTATATATAGAAAACTATAAAACACTGATGAAAGAAATCAAAGAGGACACTAATAGATGGAGAAATATACCATGTTCATGGATCGGAAGAATTAATATTGTGAAAATGAGTATACTACCCAAAGCAATCTACAAATTCAATGCAATCCCTGTCAAACTACCAGCAGTATTTTTCACAGAACTAGAACAAATTATTTCAAGATTTATATGGAAATACAAAAAACCTCGAATAGCCAAAGCAATCTTGAGAAAGAAGAATGGAGCTGGAAGAATCAACTTGCCTGACTTCAAGCTCTACTACAAAGCCACAGTCATAAATAAAACTTTCTAAATGGGAAAGAAAAACATGTCTAATGATCTT
This sequence comes from Redunca redunca, assembly GCA_006410935.1. Taxonomy (NCBI): domain Eukaryota; kingdom Metazoa; phylum Chordata; class Mammalia; order Artiodactyla; family Bovidae; genus Redunca; species Redunca redunca. Next base: position 147,303 of record SJYQ01096206.1, read on the forward strand.
TGCCACTGTGGTATTATTTGCTTAATCTTGGTGGATTCTTGTGGCAAATATTACCTTTTGGGGGCAAATATTTCTAAACCAAGATTTTTAGTGCTGGAATAAGTGTCAGTGTTCATCTTGTTCAACCATTTTCATGTGTATATGAGAAAACGAAGATTCAGAGACGAAGGCAGTTTGTCTTGCTGATGATTCATGACACAGCCAGAACCCAAATGGACAGCTTAGGATCCTCGTTCCTGAACTGCCTGCCTCTTAAAGCTCACAGTTATGTTCTCAGAACGAGTGAAGTTCCCTGTCCCCAGTATAGAAGAGCAGACAGAGTGCAATTCTGTTCACTCTTCATGCTTTTTCATTTTCCTGTCCTTTCGGTGGTGTAAACAGTAACCAGTTGCCACAAAATATAGAAAATCAGCAGGTTTTTTGTGATGTTCTCTTGGAATCTCTTTAGTAATAATTCTGACTTGCTTGGTCCCTTTCAGTGTCATTCCAGTTACCTCCTCGAAAGATGATCAGAGGACAGAATACAGTTTTCTTTCTACAAGCATGCACTGGGGTTCTTCCAGCTAACTGTGACATCCTGTTTACATACCGTGGGTTCAAACCGCTTTCGTGTGGGTTCTGAGATATATAGGGAGGTTGAAAAGACTTTAGAGACAGCTACTGCACTTTTACTTCTCTTCCCCTTTTTGTTTACTGGGAAATCGGTGGTTATTTAGTTCTAGAGTATTTTTGTTGTTTTTAGAGATTTATTTTATTTTAACTCTACAATAATAAATTTTAAAATTTATTATAATTTTATAATATATAAAAATTATATGCCAAGCAGTGTGTAGGTTAGGGAATTACTTTAAAGCAAACACCTCTGTCACTATCCCCTCAGTTCAATAAATGACACATTTAGGAGGAAAAACCTGAAGTGTATTTTAAAATCTCTTAATCAGTAGGTTCCCCTTCTGTCTCTTTCCTTATCTGTTGAAAATTTACCTGTTGAAGAACCTGAGCCTTTCAACCTAAGAATTCTTCATAGTCCAGGTTTTGCTGAACTGCATATTCCAGTGCAGCTCAGTATGTTCCCCTGTTCTGTTTTTGCTGCAAATTGGCAGCTTGCTGCAGTGCCTTGACAGGATCTTAGGTTGAATTGTATTCTCATCAGGTGGCGCGTAACATGTGGTGGTTTGTCTGTTTGCAGTGTTACCAGCTTTTGATGCATAATGCCCAGAGTCTGTATTTCTTTGGAGTTTGGAAAATGGACACTTTCTACCATATCATTCTGTTGTCAGAAGTTAGCTGTAATGATGGTATAAGGACATGTTCCCCCTCATCTGCTATTTACTTGTTGGTAGTGTTTATAGAGAAAGGCAGATTAAATTCTAGATTCTTTTTGTCTACCCGATTTTCTAGATAATAAGTTGATTTTCTTTCATTCTCAGAAGGTGATTGGTAATCCATTTTTTAAAAACCATAGTTAGAAATTCATGAATTGTAACATATTTGGGCTTTAGTCAATTGCGATTCTTACCCAAGTTCAAACTGTCCTGTCGTTGGCCACTGTGATGCCCTTCAGGTTGGTTTCTGAGACCTTTTGACATGACCCTGGAACTCTCTGATAGCTTCCTTGCTCTCAGGTGGTTTGATAAGATGTTCCAAGCTCATCGTGTACATTTCTTGTCCCAGATGTACAATCAACCATTTCTCTGCAAAGCCTTGACTATTTTAATGGGAAATGGAGTTTCATCACCACATCTGGAGGTTTGCTTCTGTGTTGGTTATTGTTTCTAGTCCATTTCATTCTTTTCAGTGGACACACACACACACAAACTCAACTCTTAAGATAAAATAGCTCACGAGTTCATATTGACATTTCCAATTTACACTTAAGTTTATAGGGTTTTCACCTTAATCTCATATATTACATATATATTTCCTTCACCAAGAATCCTAGTTCTCAAGTACATTGAGGACGATAGAATTAGAATTAAATTCCCATAGGTGTCAGTGGGGTTCCCTGGTGGCTCAGATGGTAAAGAGCCTGCCTGTAATGCAGGAGACCTGAGTTCGATCTCTGGGTCTGGAAGATACCCTGGAGAAGGAAATGGCAACCCATTCCAGTATTCTGGGCTGGAGAATCCAGTGCATGGAGGAGCTTGGAGGGCTATAGTCCACAGGGTCTCAAAGAGTCGGACACGACTGAGGGACTTCACTTTCACTTTCATAGTTGTCATTAGCTTTTCCCACTTTCTACTTATGGTGAAAGTGCTAGATTTAGATACTCAGTTGTGTCCGACTCTTCTTGACCCCATGGACTACAGCCTACCAGGCTCTTCACAGGAATTCTCCAGGCAAGAATACTGGAGTGGAGAGCCATTCCCTTCTCGGGGGGATCTTCCTGACCCAGCAACTAAACCTGGGTCTCCTATATTGACAGGTAGATTCTTTACTGTCTGAGCCACCAGAGAAGCCCATATGGTAGTTTCAGGATAATAATACTTGTACATCAACAATTATAATTACTGAAAATGTTAAAAAGATTTTTTTTTTTTTGCTAATACTGGATTCTATTCTCCTCCCAAATATTTTCAATGGGAATTCTCTATCATCATGTAGTCATTACATAACCTCTCATTTTCAACCCTTATTTGGCATTCATTCCACAAATGACTATGTGTTTAATGCCTGCCACAAGATCCCATGTAAATATCCTTCTAGTTATTTTTGGTGGTTTGAAGTGCATTTGAGTAGGTTTCTTAGAAAGGATTCCTGGGAACAGCAGCCTCTTGGTCACGGTATGTCGATAATAGTGCTCTTTATAATAACTTGATAATCAGTTTTGCAAGATATCAAGTTCTGGGTCACATGTTCTTTCTGGCGTAGAGCACTGCTTTCAAAGTCTGGTGACAGTGTAAGTTTTCCCCTTTTTAAAAATCATGTGTTGTCTTTGCCTAGAAGCTCAAAGGAATTTTTTCCTTAGAGTCAAGTAATCTTATTGAGTGTGTCTTGGTGTTGGTTGTTTTTGTTGTTCTGGGGTGATATTCTCAGGTATATAGTATAATCGTCTAATATATAGACAAATCATTTAAAATGTTTTTATGTAACTTTTCCTGAATTATGATTTTTCATACACTGCTCCATTGCCTTCAGGTTTTTTTCTCTTTTAGGAACTCCTCTTATTCATATGATAGCTTGTCTCTGCCTTTCTATTAATTGCTACTTTCTCTGGAATCCCATGGTCTTGCTCAGCTAACTTGTTAGTTCTGGTAGCTTTTTATTCCTTTAGAACTTTATACATACTCAATTATCTCATTTGTGAAGAAACCTTTTTAATTCCTTTCCCCTGTGGTCATATGCCTTTTCTTTCCTTATAACTAGGCCCTCTTATTATAATACTGAATAAAAGTGATAAGAATGGGCATCCTTGCCTTGTTTCTCATCTAAGGGAGAAAACATGTTAACTCTTAATTACAGAGAATATGAAGTATCTTGTTTATTCATTCTGAGATAAAAATGAAGGAATATCAGTCTAATACTGTTGGTTCTCTCTTTTTCTCATGTATATAGATATGTCTGTGTTACTTCTGTGCATTAGTAAAATATAGTTACTTATAGGACCAATTAATTGATCAATTTCAGTAGAATTCAGAGAAAAGTCTCCAGAGGAAAATGGAAACTTTAANTCCTCCCAAATATTTTCAATGGGAATTCTCTATCATCATGTAGTCATTACATAACCTCTCATTTTCAACCCTTATTTGGCATTCATTCCACAAATGACTATGTGTTTAATGCCTGCCACAAGATCCCGTGTAAATATCCTTCTAGTTATTTTTGGTGGTTTGAAGTGCATTTGAGTAGGTTTCTTAGAAAGGATTCCTGGGAACAGCAGCCTCTTGGTCACGGTATGTCGATAATAGTGCTCTTTATAATAACTTGATAATCAGTTTTGCAAGATATCAAGTTCTGGGTCACATGTTCTTTCTGGCGTAGAGCACTGCTTTCAAAGTCTGGTGACAGTGTAAGTTTTCCCCTTTTTAAAAATCATGTGTTGTCTTTGCCTAGAAGCTCAAAGGAATTTTTTCCTTAGAGTCAAGTAATCTTATTGAGTGTGTCTTGGTGTTGGTTGTTTTTGTTGTTCTGGGGTGATATTCTCAGGTATATAGTATAATCGTCTAATATATAGACAAATCATTTAAAATGTTTTTATGTAACTTTTCCTGAATTATGATTTTTCGTACACTGCTCCATTGCCTTCAGGTTTTTTTCTCTTTTAGGAACTCCTCTTATTCATATGATAGCTTGTCTCTGCCTGTCTATTAATTGCTACTTTCTCTGGAATCCCATGGTCTTGCTCAGCTAACTTGTTAGTTCTGGTAGCTTTTTATTCCTTTAGAACTTTATACATACTCAATTATCTCATTTGTGAAGAAACCTTTTTAATTCCTTTCCCCTGTGGTCATATGCCTTTTCTTTCCTTATAACTAGGCCCTCTTATTATAATACTGAATAAAAGTGATAAGAATGGGCATCCTTGCCTTGTTTCTCATCTAAGGGAGAAAACATGTTAACTCTTAATTACAGAGAATATGAAGTATCTTGTTTATTCATTCTGAGATAAAAATGAAGGAATATCAGTCTAATACTGTTGGTTCTCTCTTTTTCTCATGTATATAGATATGTCTGTGTTACTTCTGTGCATTAGTAAAATATAGTTACTTATAGGACCAATTAATTGATCAATTTCAGTAGAATTCAGAGAAAAGTCTCCAGAGGAAAATGGAAACTTTAAATTACCCATGGATGTCAGCTAGCCTTAATAATTAAAAGAAGAAAATCACAAGAATGACATGCTTGCTTTGTACAGATAAAGGGAAATGGACAATTAGTAAGGTTATGCAGTTAAACCAAATCTTTCCCTTCATTCTTAACATATATAGTTTTTGACTCAACGTATTACATGCTTGCTATATAGCAGTTGTTCAATAAATATTTGTTGATTAAGTAAAAATTTAATTGCTGCAGTCCTATATGTTCTTTGTGTGTGTACACACACACACACACACACACACACACACACACTTGTTGTTTTACCTGTCTCAGTGAGAGCCTGTAGTCCCTTTCTATATGATTCTGCTGATAATGATGACATAATAATGAATCATGTTGCTAAATGGTGAATGTCATTTGCTTGGTTATTTCAGTTGATAATTTGAATTGGTGTCAAAGTAATGAAGTTTGCCCTTTGGCTGGTGTTGCAAACAGAAGAACCTTGACAGACTCCCCCACCCCAAAGTGGATTTTGGTAATGGGGCATTTTCACATAGAAGGCAGTGTTTGTTTTGCTGAAATTGCTTTGCTTTCTAGGAGTAGAATAGAGTAGTGGCTCCAAGGTTTGTCTGTGAGGTTAAAAAAAAAATGTTTGTGATCAATACCTTTCTCATCTGAGGTCAGAGTAATTATAACTAATAGCTATATTACTTTTCTGAAGATAAAATAAAAATTTAAAGAAAGAGTAATGGAGGGGGAAAAGGAAAGAGTTGAAAGGAAAACGGTACTGTTTAAACCCTATGAAAATAGTTCTGAATATGATAGTAATTCTTATAAACTGTTTATTTGATTTCTGAAAGTCAGAGACCTTTAAGGACTTAATTCAGAGCGCATAAATGGTGTTGATACTAATCGAAGGTAGTTCCTATGATTGGATTGTCTATATTCCTGGTGATGAAAAATATGGATTCCTGCTTAGTGTTGGCTTTATTAAATTTTAAGGGATATACGCATGGCTCTTAATCACAACTTGAGTGAATAATTGATTCTAGTGTTATTTCCTGCTAATTGCTTTTTCATTGGCTTATTATATTGCAAGAAGTTTCTTGAAAATGTACTCTGAGGTATGTAAGGAGAATCAGCTAGGTATTACCCTCAGGGAACTTACAGTCTGGTAGGACAGAGATGTCTATTGAAAGACAGAGTACTACATAGATCAGTGCCAAAGATTGGAAATCATTTGCTTTAACAGTATTGATCATTTAAGACAATGACTTCTGAATTAGCTAGTTCAACTAGAGTATGTTAAAAAATGAGTTCTTTAATAGTACCCTAGGACTTCTCTCAGAGAAGGCAATGGCAACCCCATCCAGTGTTCTTGCCTGGAGAATCCCAGGGACGGCGGAACCTAGTGGGCTGCCGTCTATGGGGTCGCACAGAGTTGGACACGACTGAAGTGACCTAGCAGCAGCAGGGACTTCCCTGGTGGTCCATTGGACTGTACTTCCAGTGCAGGGGGCCCAGGTTCAATCCCTGGTTGGGGCACTAAATCCCACTTGGCACAACGAAGGCCCAATACAGCCAAATAAGTAAGTAAATATTTAGAAAACTAGCACCGCAAAATGCTGATATTCTCTGTCTCTTCCTTTCTAATGCAACCTCTTGATCATGCAGGAGTTAGAGCTGCCTGAAGCCCAGTTAGGGCAATTTCACTGAATCTCTTCCATTGCCTCACTCCTGTGGGTTGGGGATTCCATGACTGTGTAAATTAGCCAAAGAGATGACAACTGCTGGTCTTCGCCTTTCCCAGGGCAAAGTATTTCCTGCTTGGCCAGTTTAAACAAAGGACGTTTCTGGTACTGCTACCAGAGGATCAGGTTTTCCATTAACTAATGCCTTTTCGGAAACGTGATTTAGAAAAGATGTAAAAAAACTGAAAATTTTGTTTAGGAACCTTTCATAAGCTTTTACAACAGCTTTTTATTCAGACTGTATAAACCAACTGTAAATTCTAGTTTTGCCTGGGTCTTCCACAACAAATCAGGTTGGGACCTAATAGTACTCTAGCTCAAATTGTACTCAGGTTGGAACTCTAAATATGGGTGAAAACCACCAACTATGTGTTTTCCTTCAGAACTTTTATCCCTGTAATACCATGTTTAGTTGGAACAAGAACTGTGAATTTTCTTTATTCCTTTCTCGAAACATAGCTTCCTATCGTAAATTAATTTTGGTCTTTCTTGGTGTATGCGATAATTAGAGTAAATTATAATTAAATGTGCAAATTGGATGGTGAATTGAATAAATGTAACAGCTGGTCAGGACACTTCTTTTCAATGTCACCTTATTAAGGTCTTCCTATATACTGATATATTTTGAGTTTTCTTTTTTTCCTTTTAAGACAACTTTTTCTTTTCCTTTCTTTGTTCCTTTTCTCTGTTGAAGGATATTCTCAACTGTTTGCTATGACTGGAGTATCAGTTTATTGATCGTAGGGAGGTGAACTAGTTACAGATTTGCTTTTCATTTTATGGAAATATTAAGTGCTATGCAAGTTCTAAATGCAGTTTTAAAAAATATTTTAAAAAGTCTATTTGTAGTGAGGTTATCATATATACAGTGATCTGGTGATGATTAGCTTCATTCATCTTATTTTGCCTTGAATTTTGAAGTTACATAAATTAACTGAACCTTAAACATCATGTTGTAGGAATGGAGGAGGGAACCTCTTTGTATCTACCCTCTTAGGTTTAGCAACTGGGGCATGTAAATTAAAGTCATAAAAGACAAACTAATCAGAAAAACAAAACAGATGTAATTATGTAAGTATGCAGGAGTTAGAATTTGGAGATTATTACCCCCTTAATAAAGGGGATAAAGAATTGAGAAGAATTTAGGGAATTGGGGTTTATTGGGGAGGTATAGATTATGAGAAGGTGATTAGGATATGTACAGTAAGAAAGGCTTTTTAGTAAGGCTTATTATGCAGATAAGAGTCTGGTGATAAGAGCTGTCTCTGGAGTAGTTCTCTTCCTGGGACTAGAGAGGGAGACACCTTTACAAATGGAAATTTATGTCCTGCTTTTTACAGATAAAAAAGGTTTTTTCCTGAGTCTGCTGTTTCTTAATTGCCTTCAGCAATAGTTCATATGCCGAATTGGCATATTTTGGGTTGGCATATTCTAACCCTTCAATGAGAAAAGCTTCTAGGTGACTGATAACATTACACCAGATTTTATGAGGCCTTGTTTGTTGTTTAGTTGCTAAGTTGTGTCTGACTCCTCTGCGACTCCATGGATTCTAGCCTGCCAGACTTCTCTTTATGAGATTTCCCAGGCAAGAATACTGGAATAGGTTGCCATTTCCTTCTCCAGGAAATCTTCCCAATCCAGGGATCAAAATCACGTCTCCTGCATTGGCAGGTGAACTCTTACCACTGAGCCATCACTTTTTTTTTTAACTGGCATGTCCCTGGATAAAAAGTTTGGTTGCTACTTGTCCGTAAACTTACTTGTATTTACTCAAGTTCTAAAGACCCTGATGCTGGGAGAGATTGAGGGCAGGAGGAGAAGGGGATGGCAGAGGATGAGATGGTTGGATCGCATCCCCGACTGAATGGACATGAGTTTGAGTAAACTCCAGGAGTTGGTGATGGACAGGGAGGCCTGGCGTGCTGCGGTTCATGGGGTCACAAAGAGTCGGACACGACTGAGAGACTGAACTGAACCTTGTACATAAAATATATTGCTTTTATATTTCTGTTCAGTTTGCATGTTTCATGCTTTTGTCTTGATCTTTTTAACTTCCTGTGTATTCCTGGAGGCGTAAATTCCTTTTGGTATCTGACAGACCTCTAAGCATATATTGTACATGTAATAAACACAAAATATTTCATTGATGAATTTGTGAAAATATTTTAAAATGAAGTTTTTGATTGTTTCAAAATTACTCGAGAAATTTTTGAAGATTCATTGCATGGCAGTTAGAAATGGTGGTAGATTTGGATAGAAAAGTTAGAAGTATCTTGAAGTAATAGCTGACACACAGGAAAAGGAAGAAACAATATATATGGCTTACAGAGATTGTTTATCATGGGGCCACCTAACCTTACGGATCTTGTTACTCCCTGGTTAGGACATCATTACGTCAAAGCAAAGGGTAGTGATGTGTGACCACTAGTACTGCCTTTACTCTGATCTTGGGTAATCTATTTAATCTTTGTGGTCCCTGGTTTCCTTTTTAAAAGTGAAATGACAGGGTTGGAAAATTTTAGATGTCTCTTACAGATGTGAAAGCCTATCTACAGTGATTATCTAAGGCAGTCAGATACAGGTCCAACTAGGTTCACAGCACTTTATGTAATAAGAAGTGTAGGCATGCCACATATTTTGGAAATATTTCCTTGAAACGGTTACACATGTTTTGCCTGGGATGTAGGCCAGTGTGTAGAGGATAAAGCTTTGGGTGGTGAAAGAAGGCAAATGAGAATGACTAACTGGAAGCTATATAGAGTTAGAGTTTAATGATATCAACATATGGACAAAAACATGTATGCATTGACTAAACAGGAAATTTTGAAGTAGTAAACTTGGTTCCTTTGAGGAAGTAAAGCCAAGGCCGCACGTCCACTTACAAGGGATATTGTAGAAAATATTAACTATTTGAGTAAAATCTGGACAACCTTCCTATCCAAGAGAAGGTCTGGGAATGTGGGGACCACTTTAAGGTTACCTAAGTAAGTTAGGGAAGTAGACAGGGAGGAGTATGGCACATCCATCCTCTTAGGTTGGTCTTTATTCCAAGCTGATGTCTCCAAGAAGCTGGTTGGCCTGCCTTACCACAGACACTGGAGAATCGTTCCCTTGCCCTGTTTGGGTGTCAGGTTTCTACAAACAGTGTTACGAGTGTCCTCTTATTTTTCTTAATTCCTTATCCAATAGAGATGACTGTTACTTACAATTTGGGGTATTTTCTTTCAGAATTCCTACTGGGATTCAGAGAGAAGCATCTTCCCATAAGCCTGAGGAACCGTTCTCATTCTCTGCTCTTGACTCCCTTTGGAGCATGAGGTCAGTTAGGCCTGCCTGGTGCTCTGTAACCATGTTTCTTACCTCTACCCACCATGCAAGCACCATTCACCCATTTTCTGATTCGTGCAGGAGGTCCTTCCTCCTCCTCCTTCCCAAACTTCCTGTCTTTGGTCTCCTCCCTGTCCCCCATCACTTTTCCCCCATAGCTTTTTAAAAAAATTTTTTGAAGGTTCATATGTAGGGGATTTCCTCTAAGTCTCTACTCACATGACAACAGACAATGACCCAGCAAACCCCTGCATGTCACAGAAGAAATCCTAGTCCCTGATCCATTACAAGAGCTCCTCCAGCCCTAACAATACCTGGCCTCATCATAGGATTTCAGTTCAATACTAAAATTATCATTAAGTCCACTAATACTCTGACACTATATGGATAATGATGAGACATCATCCGAGAAAGCCCCTGCCAAGGCCATCTTACGCCAACTGTTCAAAAAGGACTTTGATCTGGACTAACTCTTTCCATGCTTTCAAAAGTCCTGTTTCTTTCTTTCTTCTCCCCCCGCCTTTTTTTTTTTTTTTTTTTAGCACATCTCACCCTCTCCTTCCCTCTCCTCATGTCCATAAGTCTATTGTCTATGTCTCTTTCTCCATTGCTGCTTTGTAAATAAATTCTTCAGTACCATTTTCCTATATTCTGTATATATGCATTCAGTTCAGTTCAGTCGCTCAGTCATGTCCGACTCTTTGTGACCCCATGAAATGCAGCATGCAAGGCCTCCCTGTCCATCACTAACTCCTGGAGTTCACTCAGACTCACGTCCATTGAGTCCATGATGCCATCCAGCCATCTCATCCTCTGTTGTCCCCTTCTCCTCCTGCCCCAATCCCTCCCAGCATCAGAGTCTTTTCCAATGAGTCAACTCTTCGCATGAGGTGGCCAAAGTACTGGAGTTTCAGCTTTAGCATCATTCCTTCCAAAGAAATCCCAGGGCTGATCTCCTTCAGAATGGACTGGTTGGATCTCCTTGCAGTCCAAGTGACTCTTAAGAGTCTTCTCCCACACCACAGTTCAAAAGCATCAATTCTTCGGCTCAGCTTTCCTCACAGTCCAACTCTCACATCCATGCATGACCACAGGAAAAACCATAGTCTGGACTAGACGGACCTTTGTTGGCAAAGTAATGTCTCTGCTTTTGAATATGCTATCTAGGTTGGTCATAAGTTTCCTTCCAAGGAGTGCATGTCTTTTAATTTCATGGCTGCAGTCACCATCTGCAGTGATTTTGGAGCCCCCAAAATAAAGTCTGACACTGCTTCCACTGTTTCCCCCTCTATTTCCCATGAAGTGATGGGACCAGATGCCATGATCTTCGTTTTCTGAATGTTGAGCTTTAAGCCAACTTTTTCTCTCTCCACTTTCACTGTCATCAAGAGGCTTTTTAGTTCCTCTTCACTTTCTGTCATAAGGGTGGTGTCATCTACATATCAGAGGTTATTGATATTTCTCCTGGCAATCTTGATTCCAGCTTGTGCTTCTTCCAGCGTTTCTCATGATGTACTCTGCATAGAAGTTAAATAAGCAGAGTGACAGTATACCGCCTTGACGTACTCCTTTCCGTAGTTGAAACTAGTCTGTTGTTCCATGTCCAGTTCTAACTGTTGCTTCCTGACCTGCATACAGATTTCTCAAGAGGCATGTCGGGTGGTCTGGTATTCCCATCTCTTTCAGAATTGTCCACAGTTTATTGTGATCCACACAGTCAAAGGCATTGCCATAGTCAATAAAGCGGAAATAGATGTTTTTCTGGAACTCTCTTGTTTTTTCCATGATCCAGCGGTTGTTGGCAATTTGATCTCTGGCTCCTCTGCCTTTTCTAAAACCAGCTTGAACATCAGGAAGTTCATGGTTCACATATTGCTGAAGCCTGGCTTGGAGAATTTTGAGCATTACTTTACTAGCATGTGAATTGAGTGCAATTGTGCGTAAGTTTGAGCATTCTTTGGCATTGCCTTTCTTTGGGATTGTAATGAAAACTGACTTTTTCCAGTTCTGTGGCCACTGCTGAGTTTTCCAAATTTGCTGGCATATTGAGTGCAACACTTTCACAGCATCATCTTTCAGGATTTGAAATAGCTCAACTGGAATTTCATCACCTCCGCTAGCTTTGTTCATAGTGATGCTTTCTAAGGCCCACTTGACTTCACATTCCAGGATGTCTGGCTCTAGATGAGTGATCACACCATCGTGATTATTTGGGTCGTGAAGATCTTTTTGTACAGTTCTTCTGTGTATTCTTGCCACCTCTTTTTAATATCTTCTGCTTCTGTTAGGTCCATACCATTTCTGTCCTTTATCGAGCCCATCTTTGCATGAAATGTTCCCTTGGTATCTCTAATTTTCTTGAAGAGATCTCTAGTCTTTCCCATTCTGTTGTTTTCCTCTATTTCTTTGCATTGCTTGCTGAGGAAGGCTTTCGTATCTCTTCTTGGTATTCTTTGGAAGTCTGCATTCAGATGCTTATATCTTTCTTTTTCTCCTTTGCTTTTCGCTAATATTTATCTTTCTCTTTTTTACTTACTTCACTCTGTATAATAGGTTCTAGGTTCATCTACCTCATTAGAACTGACTCAAAGGCATTCCTTTTTGTGACTGAGTAATATTACATTGTGTATATGTACCACAACTTCTTTATCCATTCATCTGTCGATGGACATCTAGGTTGCTTCCATGTTCTACCTATTGTAAATAGTGCTGCAATGAACAACGGGATACAAGTGTCTTGTTAAGTTTTGGTTTCCTCAGGGTGTTTGCCTACTAGGAGTGGGATTGCTGGATCATATGGTGCTTTTATTCCTAATTTTTTAAGGAATCTCCATACTATCTTCACTCCAGTCCTCTTGCCTGGAAAATCCCATGGACGGAGGAGCCTGGTAGGCTGCAGTCCATGTGGTCGCTAAGAGTCAGACATGACTGAGTGACTTCACTTTCACTTTTCACTTTCATGCATTGGAGAAGGAAATGCCAACCAACTCCAGTGTTCTTGCCTGGAGAATCCCAGGGATGGGGGAGCCTGGTGGGCTGCCGTCTCTGGGGTCACGCAGAGTCGGACACGACTGAAGCGACTTAGCAGCAGCAGCATACCATCTTCCATAGTGGCTGTATCAATTTACATTCCCACCAACAGACTTTTTGATGATGGCCATTTTGTCCAGTATGACATGATATTTCACTGTAGTTTTGGTTTGCATTTCTCTAACAATGAGCGATGTTGAACATCTTCATGTATTTGTTTGCCATCTGTATGTCTTCTTTGGAGAAATGTCTGTTTAGATCTTTATCCCCCTTTTTTATTGGGTTGTTTGTTTTTCTGGTATTGAGTTGTATGAGCTGCTTGTATATTTTGGAAATTAATGCTTTGTCAGTTATTTCATTTGCTATTATTTTCTCCCATTCTGAGGGTTGTCTTTTCACCTTGCTTATAGTTTCGTTTGCTGTGCAAAAGGTTGTAAGTTTAGTCAGGTCCTACTTGTTTACTTTTGTTTTTATTTCCATTACTCTAGGAGGTGTGTCATAGAGGATCTTGCTTTGATTTATGTCATCGAGTGTTCTGACTATGTTTTCCTCTAAGCGTTTTATAGTTTCTGTCTTCCATTTAGGTCTTTAGTCCGTTGTGAGTTTCTCTTTGTGTATGGAGTTAGGAAGTGTTCTGACTTCATTCTTGTCCATATAGCTGTCCAGTTTTCCCAGCACCATTTATTGAAGAGGCTGTCTTTGCCCCTTTGTATATTCTTGTCTCCTTTGTCAAAAATAAGGTGCCCGTAGGTGCACGGGTTTACTTCTAGGTTTCTATCTTGTCCCATTGGTCTGTGTTTGTGTTTTTGTGCCAGGACCAGTCTTGATGACTGTAGCTTCTTCCTAAACTTTCTGTCTTTTGTCTCTTCCCCGTCCCCATCACTTTTCCCCTGTAGTTTAAAAAAAAAAAAACAAAACACACACACAAAACTTTTTTATACTTCTCATTGAAATCCCCTTTCCTATAATGAACCAACCTTCCTTACCCTGTCAACCTCTCCACAGCAGTCTATTGTCCTTGTCAGTTACACCTCAGTGACGCTGGGAAGAAAAAAAGTACATGCCCTCTCCTCACGGTCTTTCTTAAAGTCACAGAATCCTTCGGTCAAACAAAATGTTTCATAGATTCTTGGTACGTAGAGCAGATGAGAGCACAGTAACAGGCTGCAGCAGGAAGAGGAAGACTTTGGCTGTCGGAGAGCCCACCTCTCCTTCATAACCGGATTCCCTTGGGTCTCTGTCCATGGGCCCGTGCTGCTTCTCCCTCAGAGATGTCTGAGGAAGACTTTGGCTGTCGGAGAGCCCACCTCTCCTTCATAACCGGATTCCCTTGGGTCTCTGTCCATGGGCCCGTGCTGCTTCTCCCTCAGAGATGTCTGCAGCTCTCCTTGAGACCTTGACATCTCTGTTCTCCCGTTTTATCCAGAAACCTGGGTTCTAAGGCCTGTTTCTTCCTCCTCTCACTAGATTGTAAACATCTTGAAGAGTAGAGATTATCCTCTTATTTTTTCATTTTCCTGTGTTTAGCATGTGGTGACTGACTGGTGGTAGAGTGGAAACGTGAAATGCTGAATTAATGACTTTTCAATAAATAATAGTTCTGAGAGGTGAACCCAGGAACCTTGTATTGGCAATAAGCACAATAAAGGAAACCTATTGAACCTGACATTAAGTACAGATTACCTGACTGGATTTACATGGCCAGTTCATCAGGGAATGGTAGCTTGTTATATCCAGATACACCTTGAAGAAGCGCCTGCTGTGTCTAAAAGTATTAACCACTGTGGCGATCTGTCTCAGGTGCCTACTTTGTTTGCCACTGTTATAAGTGTTGAGAAGTTTTAACCCTTCAGACTCCTCTTTTCTGGTGCAGTGAAGACCACTTGCCTATGGTAACATTCTTTATTCTCATGGATTGTATAGTGTGCAACTATGTTTTTAGCTGTGTTGGTTAAAATCATATTCAGTCTTGTGATCCTGAGATTAATACTCCAGTTACTTTGGATTTGAATGTCTCCAGATACCCCCCAGTTACATATTTGAATATATATGGATTATTTTTTAGGTTGATAAATCCTATCAAGACTTAGAGTAAGTTTATTTTCAAGCTTTGGCAGCTCCTAGCCTAACTCTCAGAGAAGGCAATGGCACCCCACTCCAGTACTCTTGCCTGGAGAATCCCAGGGACGGGGGAGCCTTGGTGGGCTGCCATCTCTGGGCTCGAGCAGAGTCGGACACGACTGAAGCGACTTAGCAGCAGCAGCAGCCTAACTCTGCACGTCCTGGCAACAGTCATGTCTGGAGACAGTGGCACTGCTGCTACAAACTTTCCTCTTTGACTGGTTGTTCCAAAACTTAGGAAGGACATTGTGGTTATTGACACAGATCACAAACTTAGATCCTTAGTTGTTTTGTCTTAGATTATTTGCTGAGATATTTTTTATGAGTTTCAAAGGGCTATATAGGCCTGCATGTAACTACTTAAAAGAGCATCCTCTCGCCTGAGTATTTGAATGGAGACAGTACTCACGTGCAGAGAGTAGTCTGGACTGCTTGCTTTGCATAGAAGCAGCTGGTTTTGATCCTCTTTCCACTACTGCCATGAATAAGAGTTTTTAGGATTGTTATCAGTAGACATTTAGAAATAAAAAAAATCAGATGTCCATTTAAGAATACTTTTTCATGAAAGAGAATTTTGATTGAAGGCTTAGATATACTATGACTATTTTTATATAGATTAAGTGTCAACTTGCAGAAAGCATATAAGGAATAAGAGAAATGAACATGGAGAAGAAGCAACATTTCCTCCTACTTTTAGAGAACTGTGCTTTTCTTGATAGATCCATGAATTTAGTACTCTTCTGTTAGACTATGATTTTGTTCATGAGACTCAGGAAAACAAAAACTGTGAAGTATTAAATAGTGTTTCTACTTTGAAGACATTCAACATAATACAATCTTTGTCTTTCTGTGTTGTTTTAATCAAGAAACTTTTGCTCTAATGTTTATTATACAGTCAAAACTCAAGTTTGATTTATGTTCTGAAATGTGAGACTGAAGGGCCCCGGATATCCTGGATGCTGATCCCAGCTCCAGCACTAACTCCATAAAGTGTGGAACTCTGGGCCTTGACCATTGCGTCTTCTAAGTCCCATTTGTGAAGCAATGATATCCTGTCATCTTTATCTTCTGTTGCTTTTGTTCAGTCACTAAGTCTTGTCCGACTCTTTGCTAGCCCCATGGACTGCAGCACACCAGGCTTCCCTGTCCTTCGTGGTCTCTTAGAGTTTGCTCAGACTCACATGCATTGAGTCAGTGATGCCATCCAACCATCTCTCCTCTCTCGCTCCCTTCTTCTCCTGCCCTCAGGTTTTCCCAGCATCGGAGTCTTTCCCAGTGAGTCAGCTCTTGGCATCAGGGTCATCTCTTTGGTCTCCTGTATTGGTAGGAGGATTCTTTACCTCTCACCACCTGGGAAGCCCCTTATTTTCTATGATGCTATGAATTTTAAGATTCTGTATGAATTACGTCTTTTGATGCTTGGTAGAAAAGAAGAAAAGGTTTCTTTGTCTTCTGTATTATTCAGATTAATGCTTTAGACAAGGATATATCTCTATTTCAGTTTAGAAATAGACTTCAGAAATATGAAAGATTATATTGAATTAACTTTTCAATTTTCATTTTAATTGACATTTCAAGGCTATCTAAAATTTATAGTATTTTAGAATTTCTTAAAGTATTATTCTTGTCAGCATTCATATTTGGAAGGATAAGGCTTTAAAAAATACGTCTGTGCTAGGTACATTTCTAAATAAAAGAAATTTCAGGCTTATTAACCTGAATAAAGTTCGCAAAGTAAAAAGAACAGGATGTAAGAAGGGAATATTTAGAACAAGAACACTCTTTGAGAAATTGCATTAAAACTTTTGGTCACAGAGTGTAGCATCAATATTCCATAGCTGGGGTATGATTTTTGGCTTATAGTTCTGGTCTGCCCTAGCATTTTAAAGCCAAATTCAACAAAACGCATGAAATAATATTTTAAATAAATTATTTAAGCATCTCTATTTTGAACTTTTCCTCCTAATTTTCTGGTGTTCTGCTTACGCCCTAAAATCAGCCTTGGACTGTTGTTTCTTGACCTGGTCTAGTGTTGACAATGTCAGCAGAACACTTTGCCTGGGTTGTTGTATATTGGCTGTACTGTTTTCAAAAGTACATAATGACCTTGAGGAAGTACGTATAAATGCTAACCATGATTATTACTGTTATAGAATTGTTGGTAGTAATTTTATCTTTTTTGTTTTTCACACTAATATGTTTTAGCCTATGGGAATGTTTATACATTGCTAAAGAACCTTACAGTTTTGTACTCCTCAGATTCTCTCCACATCTTTAGAGACTGTCGCTTCCATTATCAGCAGCCATCACTTTGGAATGCATTTGTAAAACCTACCCCCAACTTTATTGCCGGCCAGCCAGCCGAGTTGTATTTCCAGAGACTTGCTGGGCATTACTGTCATCTCAGATCTGATTTGACCTGTTTGAATTTCCTTCTATCCTTACTGGGGCTTCCCGGTTGGCTCAGATGGTAAAGAGTCCGCCTGCAGTGCAGGAGACCCAGGTTTGATCCCTTGATCAGGAAGATCCCCAGGAGAAGGAAATGGCAACCCACTCCAGTATTCTTGCCTGGAAAATCCCATGGACAGAGGAGCCTGGTGGGCTACAGTCAAAGACTCCGACATGGCTGAGAGACTAACACTTCCGCTTTCTATTCTTACTACTCAGCTTCTGCTGAGAGCTGATGGCACCAGTGTTCTTTTGTATTTTCTTAGAGTAGGGATTTGCAATCTCTGGCCTGTGGGCCAAATCTCACCTGCTGCTTGTTTCTAATAAAGTTTTACTGAAATAAATGCACCCATTCAAGTACCGCGCCTATCTGCTTTTACTCTAAGATGACAGAGCTAAGCAGTTGCATCGGAGACCTGTGGTCACCAAAGCCTGAATTAATTCACTGCCTGGCTTTTTTTTTTTTTTTTAGAAAATGTAAATCCTTGCCTTAGTCTCAAAACTTTGGCACCGCCTTTGATCCATCCTTAAGCTTTCCCAAGTACATTCTAGCAAGAGAACTCGTCTCCTTTGAACTTCTTTTCTTTTTCGTTGAATCCTCCACATGTGTTCAGGTCCTCACAACCTTTTGCCTGGGGTATTAAATGAATTTCACCACCCCTGGCTTATTTTCCCCATGCAGTTCATTTTGCACCTTGCCACCATGGTCCTCTACTCAGTTTGGCTCCACTTGGTGTCCACTCTGCCACCAAAACTTAAAAAATTTCCCCACTGCCCACTAAATTGGAGCCTGCCCAGCCGTTTTTTGTTTGGCTCCTTCCACAATGTTAAGCCCTATTCATCTCCGTTATACAGAAATTTTCTCTGTAATGAAATGCTTTCCCCCAACTTTCTCTCTTCTTGCCTTTGTCCATGCTGTAACAACTGCCTGAAGCTTTTTCTGCCTCCATTGCACCCTGTCCACTCCTGTGAGTGCATGCTCAGTTGGGTCTGACTCGTGGCGACCCTGTGGACTGTAGCCCACCAGGCTCCTCTGTCCTGGGATTCTCCAGGCAGCAATACTGGAGTGGGTTGCCATTTCCTTCTCTAGGGGATCTTCCTGACCCAGGGACTGAACCCGGTTCTCTTGCATCTCTTACATTGGCAGGCAGATTCTTTACCATTGCACCACCTGGCAAGCTCTGTCCACTCTTATCTTGTTTTAAAATCCTCTAAGATTTTTTCATAAAGCTTTTTACTGTCTTTTCCTGTGTGCATATTCTTTTTCCCTCCATCATATGTTGCTTGTATATCTTTCTGTTGCTTAATGCTGTGATGTTGTTGTTCTTAAACCAGAATGGAGTCAAAGTACATGTCTTCCTCTTACTGTGGTCCCTTAAACCCTTACTGTCATGTCTTGTGTGGATACTTGCTCAGTCATGTCTGACTTTTTGAGGCCCTATGAACTGTAGCCTGCCGGGCTCTTCTGTTCATGGAATTCTCTAGGCAAGAATACTGGAGTGGGTTGCCATTTTCTTCTCCATCATGTCTTCAGTTCAGTTCAGTCACTCAGTCGTGTCCAACTCTCTGCGACCCCATGAACTGCAGCACGCCAGGCCTCCCTGTCCATCACCAACTCCCGGAGTTCACTCAAACTCACGTCTGTCGAGTCGGTGATGCCATCCAGCCATCTCATCCTCTGTCGTCCCCTTCTCCTCCTGCTGTCAATCCCTCCCAGCATCAGTCTTTTCCAATGAGTCAACTCTTCACATGAGGTGGACAAAGTATTGGAGTTTCAGCTTTAGTATCAGTCCTTCCAAGGAATACCTAGGACTGATTTCCTATAGAATGGACTGGTTTGATCTCCTTGCAGTCCAAGAGACTCTCAAGAGCCTTCTCCAACATCACAGTTCAAGAGCATCAGTTCTTCGGCGCTCAGCTTGCTTCACAGTCCAACTCTCACATCCACACATGACCACTGGAAAAACCATGGTTTTGACTAGACGGACCTTTGTTGGCAAAGTAATGTCTCTGCTTTCTAATATGTTACCTAGGTTGGTCATAACTTTCTTAGATGTACTTAATAATTAAGTAATTAAATCACATTATTGGAAGCCAACTTTTTTTGGGGTGGGTTTAATTTTTGATGACCTATCAGACCCTTGCACATTTGGCAGTGAATCTAGGTGCATAGCTGAAATTTTTGAAGAAACCAGAAATTATTCCATTGTATGTGTTATTAATGTAAAGAATTTTGTTACAATGGATTGATTTTTTTGTTTGTTTGATAAAGTATTTCATATTTCACATTTACTGCAAGAAAGCTATTTGTGTGCAATGATGTGCTTGGTACTGATTTTTTTTTTTTTTTTTTTTAAAGTAAAACTAAATGGCAGAGCTAGGCAGTCATTCTCTTGGTTATGTTAAGCAATTTACCACAGTCACATGTCCTTGATTCCGTTAAGAAGTTTTTTCATGATTCCAAGTGGATAAGTTACACCAGAGTATTTTAAGAAGTTATGGAAGCGAAATGCTTATAGGTGCTGATAAACTGTATTTTGTCCTCTGCCTGTTCATTCATTTAATCATTCTCTGCATACTTCCCAGCAGGTTTTGGTGTTGGCTGTTGGTCACACATAGCTGGCTCTTTTAATCCACTCCCCACTCCCCTCACCCCACCCTCACTTTTTTAGGCTTTCAGTTCTGAATTTGTACACTTGAGAAAGTTGAAAGAAACAAGGTGTGCCAGGTATAGAGACTTTTCACTTCATAGTGTGTAGCCTAAAGTTTCCACGTCTGGAAACGGGGCTGCTGATTCCCTTAGCTTTCTTGATTGGTTTCAGAACCCTAGACATTGCCTGGAGAGGGCAGTCAGAAACACATTTGGGTGTGTAAATCACCCATAACTGAGCAACCTGTGAAAAAAATATACAGAGTATCACAGGTCCCAAAACCACATACTTGAAAAAGAATTGAAGATTTAAAATTTTAATGTAAAATAAGCAAAGAATATGGATAGATTCCAGGAGGAGTTGTTAGCTCTGCTTGGTATTCCACCGTCTTCTAGCAGAGCATCAGTGTTTGCCGAATGCACGCATGCCCAGACAAATGACTGACACCCTAACCCTCACCCACATCAAATATGTCCCAACTTCCTCCTTAGTAAAGAAATGCCTAATACAATAACCAGACATATATACCTTTGAAACGGCATTTCCGCTTCTTAGAATTTATGTTAGGGAAATAGAGAACTTGGCATAGTTTTCACACCTAGGTTTTTATAATCCAGGAATACTTTGTCAAATATTCAGATTATCCTGTCTATCCATCCACATGTGTTTGTGCATGTATATGTATGCACATATCTATATGCATGTTTATTGTAAAATAATTTGTAATAGTGCAAAATTGGAAATACCCTAAGTGCCTCTCAGAACAAGATTAGTTAAGCTATAGTATACCTACACTGTTATGTTTAAAAAGGATGAGATTTCACTCCTGGATGAATATCCAGGATATGTAAATACTAATTCAAAAAAAATACATGCATCCCCAGTGTTCTTAGCAGCATTATTTACAATTGTGAAGATTAGGAAGCAAGCTAAGTGTCCATCAACAGATAAATGGATGGAGAAGATGTGGTATATATTCACTATATACACAATGGAATATTATTCAGCCATAAAAAAGAAAAGAATTGTGCCATTTGCAACAACAGGAATGGATTTGGAGGGCATTGTGCTTGATGAAATGAGACAGAGGAAGACAAGTACTATATGATACCACTTATATGTGGAAGCTAAAATATAAAAAAGCTAGTGAAGTCAACAAAAAATAATAGACTCACAGTGAAAACAAACTAGTGGTTACGAGTGGGAAGAAGGAAGATCAGGGTAAGGGATTAAGAGGTCCAAATTTAGGTATAAAATAAGTAAGTTATGAAGATGTACAACATGGGGAATATAGCCAATATTTTTATAATACCTGTAAGTGGAGTATAACCTTTAAAAATGGAATCACTATGTTGTGTACCTGTAACTTATATAATATTGTACTGTACTATCAACTGTAATATCAAATGTACTTCTATTAAAAAATGTAGAATACAAACAAAGGGATGAAGCTAATCTTTAGGTAAAGACACAAATGATAAACAAGGTGTATTGGATGGAAGTTATAAAATAAAGTATTGAAGTATTGTTTCATCTTTGTGTATTTATAGTGAACACAGGTCTATTTACACATCATACCTGCATTGAGAGGGATTGTCTAGACATAAGCATAAATAATCTGTAACTTGTAGACATCTCTGAGGAACAGAAGTGAGGAGCTGTGTAAATTCTCTGAAGAGAGGGGGATATTATACCTTCTGTTTCTTTCCTGTTCAACTTTTTAAATGTATATTTTACTTTTATACTAGACAAAAAGACTCGGAAATCATATAGTATGTTTTAGGAACATTGTCATTAATATTTAAAATAAATATAACTTATTTGAATGGCTAATGTCTGTCTGGAAAATGTGGCTTTCAAGAATGATTTATATCCTTGAGAATTCTATATAAGTAAAATTTTTTTGTTTTAGAATGAGGCGGTAATGAATCACCTTACCAGATTGAACTGCCATGGTGTCCTTTATGGTGTGATAAATAGACGCCTGGTTCAGAAGTCATATTATATGTTCTCTCTTGAAGCAGCTGTAAGGAAACCCTGTTTTGTGCTAGATGGGCCTGTTGAGTTCTAGGGAACTTACGTGCACTAACATCGGTTTCCCAGGGTACACTTGTGAGGAAAAGAACTAACACTGCTTTCTCTTCTGTCCTTTAGAAAAGCTCAAGAGGAGAACAAGAAAATAGTGCTTGCTGGCTGTGTTCCTCAAGCCCAGCCTCGTCAGGATTACCTCAAAGGGCTGAGCATCATCGGGGTAAGCTGGCGCCTAATGGGAATATAGTCCCACACTGTTAAAACTTGTCATGGCCCCTTATTTTCTGTTTCCAGGTTATTTACAAGCTTGGTTACACTTCTGGATGTCCTTCACACACTTTCCCTATTGCTGTGAAAACTTTGTTATGTCTTTGTAACATTTGAACCTAGCATGGAAACATGTTCTAAGTTCTCTCATTTAAAAAAAAAAAACACAATAAAAACCATGGTATGGAATTTAACTTCGTTAATTATAACCTGGTCTGTGTCTGCCTTCTAGCAGACCTTCTGCCTCTCTGTGTCATAGTAAATGGATGCGTCTTTTGGAACGTCCCACTTCGCCATAGTTGTGCCCCGAATCTTGGCTTCACCGCTATGCTGGCTCAGTCTGTGCTGACTGCTCCGTGCCAGCCTCGACAGTCCTGTCTCTCGATTTCCCTTTACTTATTATTCAGTTACCTTTCATTTACTCTCTCAGCATTTCACAGAGTTGTAAATTTGGAGTTAGCTTGTATGATGTTTTGAATATAGCCCACCTCTCTTTTTGAATTATTCGCTCCGTGCCAACAGCTTTTCTTTTTTTAACACTCTGACTGTGTTTCTCCAACCTTTCCCATGGTGCCAGAGATACAGTAGGCGGTGTTTCAGGCAGTATTTGGTGACTGAATGAAAGACGTTTTCCCATTGTACTTTTACTGTTGGTGTGTTCCTTTCCCTGTCGGGCAGTAAGCTCTCTCAAGTCGGGAGACGACGACCTACTATCTCTGTGGTCATCACTGTTCACACATGCCCAGAGGTAGCATTCGAACAGTATTTGTTGACCAAATGTTGGTGCTTCATCCTTTCCACCATTCTACTACAGCTGTACTCACTGTACTCAATGATGATCTTCTTTTAAAGAGGTTTCATAGTTTAAAAAAATATATAAAAATATTACGTGCTCATAGAAAAGACTGTATATAAAATCGCCATCTGGATTGGACTCATTGGATTTTTTTTTCTTCTTTCATATACTGTTGATAGGTTCTTATACTCTGTTCTCAGTGTAATGAACTTGTTTTCCGCTGTGAAGTCCTTACCCCCCTGGCAAATTTAATAATCTTTGAACAAACATTCTCCTGTTAAACAAACAGAACCTGAATGTTTGGGAACTTTAGTTTGTTTTTACCACTTGTCTGTTTACATTTTGATTTCTCTTGGTTTAAGGAATGAACTGAATATGGACTCCTGAGTTATCTTTTCATGTCAAACTAACTTTCTCCATAAACACGATCCTGCTGTGTTAGGAAAATAGAAAACTAGTTAGAATGCCGTTTTAGAGACAAAGTGTGGCAAAAGCTTGGAATTCATTTTTTAGTTTATCTCAAGGAATTAAGTTCCCAGAATAATAGAATTTCTGTAGTATGGCAGAAGCCTCCTCCCTGTGTGCATTATAGAAACATTTCCCAGAACTCGACTGTGTGTTGTGAAGAGTTCAGTGTATGTGAGGATCTTGGGGAGATTCTCAAGATGTTGTAAGAGAGGATGCCAGTGCTGGTGATACGGGAGACGATTTTCAGAGATGATGTAACTCAAGGACGTGGCAGTAAAAATTTTTCCCCGTTTAACCTAGCACGCTTTGTATTCTGTCTCCTTGTCTCAATTTATTACCTTTTAAACGCTTTAGATTTATTTAGTTTCTTTACAATTGGAGAAATAATACATTTGAAGAAAGTGAATAGAAAGAAAATTCATGATCCTATCACCCTAACACTAATACTTATAACTTTGCTTATTCTCTTCAGGGGCCTCCCTGATGGCTCAGATGGTAAAGAATAGATCTGCAATATGGGAGACCTGGGTTCAATCTCTGGGTCGGGAAGATCCCCCGGAGAAGGGAATGACTACTCACTTTAGTATTCTTGCTTGGAGAAGCCCATGGATAGAGGAACCTGGTGGGCTACAGTCTGTGGGCTTGCATAGAGTCAGACATGACTGAGCAACTAACACTTTCACTTTCATCCTCTTCAGACGTTTTTTTAACCTCTGCTTAGTTTACTAAATTGCAATGTCAAAACTATTTCATGTCCCTGTTTTTCCATGAGATTTTATTCCATGAACTCTCTAACCATTTAAAGTCCTGTGTTAATATTTTACTGAAAGATATACCACAAGTTACTTAACTGTATTTAATTGTTGGATATAAGTAGTTTTCTAATTTTTAGGAAATATCCATAATACAATAATGTTCATCAAGGGCTTTCTATCTTAAGATCAGCATATTGTGAAGTTTCCAAGAGTAGAATTGCTCTGTCAATGACAACATTTCAGCATTGTAATATAATTATATCTTTAGTACTATTACTAAAGTATAAGATTGTTCTCTGTCAACATCCTTTTACACAGCATTTGTATATGTGGCAGCTGTATGTCATCTGTCATAACTGACTATGTATAAAAGCTGTGTCCAGGAGAACTGAAATCTTAAAAGAAAACTGGAGAAGGAAGCCAGTATCATTTATAACTGGCATTTGGAGAGATCCGTTTCTGAATAGGGCTTCCCTGATGGCTCAGTGGTAAAGAATCCGCCTACCAAGCAGGAGATGCTGGTTTGATCCCTGGATGAGGAAGATTCCTGGAGAAGGAGATAGCAATCTGCTCCATGTTCTTGCCTAGAAAATCCCATGGACAGCGGAGCCTGGCAGGCTACAGCCCATGGGGTCACATAGAGTTAGATACAACTTAGTGACTAAGCAACAACAACAGTAGTTTCTGAATAGAATTGTTGAACTGCTACAAAATCAAAAACCTTCTGAAATACAGTGAGTTATAGTCAAGTAAACAAGCAAATTATATTGGTTTACACAAAAGAGTTCTGAAGTGTAAAACAATATGAAGATGTTTAAATTCAATTATTTGAGAAACTATTTTTAGGAGGATATTTAGAATTGTATTAAACAGTTGATTTATAGACTGTGTGAAAACTGTTATTCCATCTCAATATTTCCCTCATAGTGTTTCTATGATGGAGGCATTAATAGAGATGGAAGGAAGACCAGCTGTAACTATGTCCTGTGCTTCCACCTCCTGCTAAGATTTGTCTTTGTTGCCCCTCAGTACAAGGAGGGTGGTCTGCTCTGTTGACCAAGTGATTGAAATAAAAAGCTTCAGATCGTGAGCAAGGAACTTATTGCAACCCTGGGGTTAAAAAGACATATTGCCCCATGTTTGCAAGTGCTCCTGGAGTAAGCATTTAAGAAGATGTTTACTAAGGAAGAGTGACATTTGTTACTGTTTTGACATGTTAACTTCCACCCATATCAGCCTGTAGAAATGGGACATTTAATTTGTTTCCATAATCAGAGATAGCAGTGTGGTGGGGGCACATGGTAATTGGTGATTTGGTGCCTGGGCTTTATAATATCATCTCTTAATGCCTTCTGAATCCAGTTGTGATTAATATTATCTGTGTGGTGGATAGAGAAAGAGGGTCAGTCAGTTCAGTTCAGTCGCTCAGTCATGTCCGACTCTTTGCGACCCCATGAATCGCAGCACGCCAGGCCTCCCTGTCCATCACCATCTCCCGGAGTTCACTCAGACTCATATCCATCAAGTCCATGATGCCATCCAGCCATCTCATCCTCTGTCGTCCCCTTCTCCTCCTGTCCCCAATCTCTCCCAGCATCAGAGTCTTTTCCAATGAGTCAGCTCTTCGCATGAGGTGGCCAAAGTACTGGAGCTTCAGCTTTAGCATCATTCCTTCCAAAGAGAACCCAGGGTTGATCTCCTTCAGAATGGACGGGTTGGATCTCCTTGCAGTCCAAGGGACCCTCAAGAGTCTTCTCCAACACCACAGTTCAAACGCATCAATTCTTCAGCGCTCAGCCTTCTTCACAGTCCAACTCTCACATCCGTACATGACCACAGGAAAAACCATAGCTTTGACTAGACGGACCTTAGTCAGCAAAGTAATGTCTCTGCT